>CABHPQ010172648.1:0-15795 GCA_902168405.1 Peromyscus aztecus | reverse complement strand
CTTATTTCATCACACACAATTTAATTAATTACTAATTGAGGAAGGGGTGCAAATCCAGGATTACATATTTTCATGAGTAGATTTTTTTTGTCTTAGAATAATTTTAGAGATAGAAGAAAAATATGATTTTATAGTTTTGTTTCAGTGTCAATAACAGCACAAGTTCAACAGTTTGTATCTGAGGTGTCTGTAAAGAGGGTTTCAAGACCTTCAGATCTTTACTTATTTTAGTAGTCTTCCACATCACCAGCACAGATGGCAAGCAGTGCTTTCTCATAGTGCCCTGAAGCAAAATTCTAAAAAGAAAAAATAGAGGCTCTTGAAATCAAATCACTCCATGTTTCTAAAAATCAGCTGTAATTCTAATTGCAGTATGAAAGATTTATGGACTGTTAGTCTTCACAAAATGATTTATGTTTTTGTCTAAATATTTTTTGAGTAGTTTTCAATGTGAAATTTATTAAAAATAATGCTGTGGTTATAGCCAATACAATATATTTTACATAAAGCTGATAGAACTTTAATGTGTATTTGTGAGCACAATAACTTAGGATAAAATGGATCTTCTCTTCAGCTCTAAAAGTTGGTAGCCTAATATCATCATAGTAATCAGTGTAGTCTGGACATTGCCAAAGATCTGAAAATATTTATACTGTTTAATTCAGTAATCCTATGCCAAGAAATGCATTTTAAAATTATTATCAATTATGGGTGAGCACAGAGATTTGTGCAAAACACATATGCACCATAATGTTACATATCAATGAAACATTACACATATCAATGAAACATATCACATATCAATGAAAAATTGAAAATCAGTGTGTATCATGTAAGATAGTTTTTCTGCTTCACAGTATGTTTTATACAATAGGATGTCCTGGTTTAATAAAATCCTTTCTTTTGACACCAAAACATTATTATTTATGTGCTTTTAAAAAAGATCAACAGTGGCTATCTTAGTCCCCTAGGGATTCCACAAATGGAGTGGCTTAAAGTATGAGAAATTTATGTCTCTATTGGGCAGGATAGAAAATCGAGGTGACAACACATTTTGTGTCACTGAGAGCGTACTTCTTCACAGACTCCAGCACGACATGGCAGAAGGGACAAAGGAGCATCCTGGGGCTTAAGGAAAGTAACCCTACTCGTGGGTTCTACCTTCATGACTTAACTCTTGAAGGCCAAGCTCCTAACGCTATCTACATAAGATTAGGGTTTTGGTGTAGTGATCTGGGGAAGCCATAGCAGGCCCGACAACATCTCATTAGTGGGTATCTACCCAAGAGAATTAGGGCAATTTTGTTTCCTTTTTATGTTCTTCCATTGTTCCTAAATATTCCAGAACATATGGCTGAATGAATGTCATTCATAAAAGTCATTTAGCATGTTAATGTTTTACACAAAGCTGTGTAATTAAGACTCATAAATTTAAAGGTACATAGTAGCATTGCATTATTCCAACTTGTCTTTGAGGTAGCTAGGAATAATGACAAGTCGTGAATGTGAGTTAGCTTATTCACTTAGAAACTGAGTTCTGACTATTTCTCAATGGTACCTGTTGATCACCACTAGTAACTCTGGATTTTCTCAGTGGTACATGTTGATCATCACTAGTAGCTCTGGATCTTCATAGTAGATATAATGATTATTTTATCAAGTATTAAAAAATACAATATTGAGTTTAACTAATTTATCAATTTCTTTGGTTCCTACAAGGGCCTAGAAAATCTTCTCGATTTTGTGGCTTTAATATTTGAGATGTTAAGTCATATCTTGAATAATTCAAGGAGCTAAAATGTTCTTTTTGTAACTGGGCATTTCATTTGAAAGCAATGTGAATGTACAAAGTATAAATTAAGACATAGTCTCAGGTACTGTGTGTGTTCTGACGCCCTGTTCTATCCGTTCCTAAAACCTTTTTTTTTTTTTGGATGAGAAACTAAGCATTTTTATTTTCATACTGAGCCCTCAAATGACATAGATGACCCCATATATTTCAATGTTTGCCAAGTTTTATAAAATATTTAATGAAAGCTTAGAAAGAATAAGACATGGGTTTGCTTATTTTTGAATTATTATTTTCTTGACCTTCGCTTGCTGAAGTGGTTGGTCACGTAGGGTTTTACACATTCAGTAATAACTTTCTCCAGCTTAGCAGCCCCTGACGGTCTTGCCTTCTGTGATGCTATGAGGAAGTACCGCAGTGAGCTTGGAATCCTTCTCACCGTTAATTCATTCTTGTGGCAAAATACAGTTTCCCTGATCCTCAATTTTGGTTTTTTTTTTTTCTTTTTTTTTTTTTTTTTTTGTTTGCTTGTGTTTTGAGACAAGGTTTCAAGTAGCCTGTCCTAGTCTCTAGTTGCTTTTTAGCCGAGAGTTGACGCTGGAGTCTTGATTCTCCTGCCTCAACCTCAGTAGTTCCAGTGTGAAGGTTGCAGGTATAATTACAGGTGAGCTGCCACATGCAAGTGGTCCTGTTCTTTCCACATGAGAACTGAACCCTTGGAGCACAGTCATAGGGAGTGACTATTCTCTACGACTACAACACATTTTTTTTTAAAGCAAAGAACAAAAGGTTTTATTTTCATGATGCAATGACTTCCCAGTTTAACTTTGTTAATGCGCTGAAAGCTGTCTGAATTCTTAAAGTCAATCATCCTTGTCAGATAGGTAGCTTTCTAGATCCCAACATCAAGTTGTTTACATTAAAGCTTTTATTTATGGCCCAGAAAGAATGAAATGTGAGTTACAGTAAATCATGAATTGAAGGCTTACTTTGATATCATGAAACAGGGATTTCCCAAATCTCTCCTTGTAGCGTTTCCTTATGGTCATTAGGTCTATCTCACTTCTGGCGATCAGAATCCTGATGACAGTTTTATTATGGAAGCCAAAGTCCTAAAAGTTGTAGAAAGGTGGGTAGAGAAAACAGGACTTTAAATGTCTGTCCAACATTGACTGACTTCCGTTTCAGTAACAATTTTCTTGCAGGTCCACATGCCTCCAGTACCACAGCTGTGGGATGCCTGAGGCCTACCCTTGGGGATGGTGCAAATGTCTTTGAAATGGAATAATGGTGACATCTGGTGGCCACTTCGCATAATCTAACTTGATTTCAGAATGTTTTAAGTGTCAATCTACTAACTGACTTTATGATTTGAGGTGATTAAAACAAATGATCTGACGAAGTTTTTATTTTTAAAATGTAGGTCATTTTGAGTTTCTTTATGGAAAACAAATGGGTTTTTTTTGGCGGGGGAGGGGTGGTAAAAACAGCTTTTTGACAATTGTTTGATATTCCAGCTCTTCATGTATGAACTTTTGGATTACTTATACGTAATCTTCATGAACTGCAAACTACTTGTCAATACAAGGACATTTTTTTCTTCCTTGAATACATAGAGTTATGATTTAATTTATGTTATTAGAATGAGTTTCCCTGAATCAGGGCATAGCTGGAATCAGAATAACAACTGTGATTATTTGCCCAGGGTAATTCCCAAGGGAAACTTTAGTTTCTTGTTGCAGTCATGGCTCATTGGAGAAGAATTGCTGAATTCTCTTACAGCTTTTCTCAGGATGCTATTTTGCACAAAGCAATGATTTTTCCCTTGAGTTCTGAGGCTATGAAGATTCTTATGCATAAGTTAAGAAAACTCCTGTGTACATAATACATAAGAAAAATGTTCTTGACTGTTAGCATGCTTTCCCAACATGCTGGCAAATATCAAGAAGTTGGCCTGTAAAATGTCTTTGGTAATACTTTACTTACATGTATGAAAAATGTCATAATGAAGCCTGTTATTCTGTACAAATAATATATTCTAATGTGAAATAAATTGCTTTAAGAATAACAAATTCTGATTATCAAAATTCAATACTCTGTTCAAATTACTATACTATTGCATTTAGTGAAATTTTATTTCAAGGTTATGTTATATGTACAATAGCCTATGTGAGATATTTTCTTTAAAATTTTATTACATTTGTTGTATGTGTGCTTGTGTGTCTGTGTGTGAGTGTGTGTCTGTGTTTGTGTGGGTGTGTCTGTATGTGTGTATATGTGTTGGTTTGTGTGTATATATGTGTGTGTACATGTGTGTATGTGTGTGTTTATGTGGTGTGAGTGTGTGTGTGTGTGTGTGTGTGTGTGCTGTGTGTGTGTGTGTGTGTCTGTGTATGTGTGTGTGTACCACAGTGTACCTGTGAACATCAGAGGACAACTTGTTGGAGATGTTCCTTCCACCTTGTGGGTGCCACGGATTGAACTCAGGTTGTTAGGCTTGGAGGCACTGAGATGGAACCATTTCACTAGTCCAATCTTTATTCTTTAAGACAATTTCAGAACATAATGGGGAAAGAATCTATCCACTATCTGATGAGCACAAGTGTTTGTGTCCTTAATATGCACTGCTACAGGGTGTGCAATTGAATATCACACCAGAGCATCGACAGCTACAGTGTTCTGTTGAACATCACACCAAGACATGGACAGCATTATCATTTAATTACAAAAATAGCTCTAGAATTTATTATTATTTAATTATATTTTACAGTATTTTTTACATATAGTACTGCTGTGGGATGTTCTGTATGGCAAATGTGTTGCTAATAAAACACTGATTGGCAGTGGCTAGGAAGGAAGTATAGGCGGGGCTAACAGAGAGAATTAAAAGAACAGGAAGGCAGAGGGAGTCACTGACTGCCAGCCGCCACCAGGACAAGCAGCTTGTAAAGATGCCGGTAAGCCACGAGCCATGTGGCAAGGTATAGATTTATAGAAATGGATTGATATAAGATATAAGGACAGTTAGCAAGAAGCCTGCCACGGCCATACAGTTTGTAAGCAATGTAAGTCTCTGTGTTTACTTGGTTGGGTCTGAGCGGCTGTGGGACTGGCAGGTGAAAGAGATTTATCCTGACCATGGGCCAGGTGGGAAACCTCTAGCTACATAGTACTTTTACACTGAAAATAACAAGTTATTTTGTTTTCAAACTTGAAAAAATATAGCTAGTTTAAAATGTTTTGGCATTTTCTGCCCCATATTTTGTGCTTGCATATATGTGATGTAGGGTCTTTGAATATGTCCAGATGTGTTTGGATTATCAGTTGATATAAGTGCTCAGACTCTAAACTGCATGAAAGAGATGTACCCTGAAGTGCAATATGTTCTATGTGCCCATGCTGTATGTCTTATGTCACATATGACTTATGTGTCTTATCTGCATTTGATAAATTTTGCTTTAGTATTTAACTTGTTTCTTTTTACTTGAACACAATTTCTTTGAAATAACAAATAATATTAATTTTAGATGAACTTTAAAACATGTTATACTTACATGGATTGCCCTGTATAATTTATAAGCGAAATAGGTTGCTTTGTCCTGGACACAGCGAACTAGAGAGGTAGAGAGCAAGGAAGATATTTGAGTGATAAGGTGCAATTCTTCAGAAGTTTAGAAACAAATAGAACATTTTCACATTCTGCCAAAATCATCACATTGCATTATAATTTCAATACTCAGAATAATGGTAACATGACCTGGCAGTGGAGCTGGGACCTGTCCTTGGTGCATGAGCTGGCTTTTTGGAGCCTGGGGCCTATGCTGGGACACTTTGCTCAGCCTTGGTGTAGGGAGGAGAGGAACTGGACCTGCCTCAGCTGAGTCTACCAGGCTGGACTGACTCCCCAGGGGAGACCTTGACTTGGAGGAGGTGGGAATGGGGGGTGGATTGGGAGGGAGAGCTGGGAGGTTGGAGGAGGGGGGACGGGGAAATCCGTGGCTGATATGTGAAATTAAGTTAATTATAAAATAAAATAAACAAACAAAAATAAAACAAAAAAAGAAAACTATAAACTGTCAGCATTATATTTTAAAATAACATATGATGTAAGGTGAACATATGACCATTTTTACTAAATGTTTAGAAATGTGGTGCTTAAATATAAAAGCCAACATATGCAATCTGTTTATCTTCCCGAATGTCACCTGTTCACATAGTCTCTAAAACTGGTCTAGCCTAGTTGTTCTTCGGGTAGCATCGGATCCTTGATAGATTTGTAACTAGATTGGAGATCCTTTCAGGAGAAGCTGTGACAAATATAAAGTGTCTCCTCCAGCGATAGATATGATTTGACTAAACTTGCCATGGCTGTGAACCGCCTGGAGCCTTCCCATTAGCTGTGCCTGTTAGTATCTGTTGAGACTGTAGACCATCAAATCATCACATTTGAAAAAGTAAATAGATGAATTACCTAAATGAGCAATGAATGAGGAGCTATACTGTTTCTTCAAAATAAAAGCATATTAGTTTCTCTTCAGTTCAAGTAAATATTTTAGATCATGATTTAATTTTTTTTAAAATATATTTTTATTTATTTATTTATTTATTATGTATACACTCGCCAGAAGAGGGCACCAGATCTCATTATAGATGGTTGTGAGCCACCATGAGGTTGCTGGGAATTGAACTCTAGTCCTCAGGAAGAACAGCCAGTGCTCTTAACCTCTGAGCCATCTCTCCAGCCCAGATCTAATTTTTTATATTTATTTTTATCTTTCTCTTATTTTCATTACAGAGAGAAGTAAACCTAACAACGAATCTTGAGTCTCTTCTAAAAGGCGAGCTCCCAGAGTGCAGGGGCTTTTGTTGATGTTTTTGGTTTTGTTGCTTTGGTGTTCTATCTGCAGTACCCAAATTAGAGATACAGTAGGGCCTATTCTATATTGATTGATGGAATGAACCAGATGGAACTTTCCTGGTGTTCCTGATGTCCACTATCTCTTCCATCAAACCCACTGTTTTGTGGCAGCAGTTTAGGCTGCCTTGAGAATTGGTGACTTGAGTTCTATTCTGACTCTGTTGCTATTAGCTGACATGTGATGTATGCCTAATAAATTTATTAGAAATTTGATGGAATATACACATATTTTTTCTCAGAAGCATTCATAGACAAAAGCCACTTTATCACTTATCTTTAGGGGTTTCATAAAACCCATCAAATCATTTTCATCGGATGCTTGCTTACTAAATAATTCATAAAAATGCTGCAACCCCTCAGCTCCAATCAAGACATGCTTGAAATGGAAAACTCACAATGAATGTTTATTCAGCACATATCTAAGTGTTCATCTGATGAACCTATTATGGGACATTTTACAATGACTCTTCATGTACCTTTCCTGAAGTCTGTGCTGCCAAGCCACAGAGTACATGTAAGCCATGGTAAGCACATGGAATAGTCTCTATGAATAAGAAGATGGCCTTTCCTACAATGGGCATGTCATTTTGGAGAACATTCAGGAGGCATGCCTGTAGAATTCACTACTAATTAACATTTTAGTTTCTTTTGATAATACCATTTATCCCTAAAAGCAAATTTATTAAAAATAGTAAAATAAAAAAAAAAAACCAAAAGCAAATTTTTAAAATTCCCTTTCTTCTTGAAGACAAAAACATAGTCACATTGTTAGTATTTATCTGCTCCTGAAAAAGGGGTGAATGTCAATGATGCTGACATAGATTTAAAGCTGTGAGAAATTGATTGCTGAGGCAGGGCATTTGAGACTTCTCTTTTCTCATACAAAAGTTGAGCCTGTTCTTAGGGAATGACGCCAGTTTATTAATGTCTCCAGGTTGCCAGTTCATTGCATCAAATCACTAGCTGGTAGACTTTCCTGGAGTTGATGGATCTTTCAAATAATTTCATTGAAAAAAAAATACTTCAATCAAATTCTACTTGTGCACATTTAATCCAGTCAAAACCAGTCAGACTTGACTGTGGAAGGCAAGGTCTGTTGTTCATCACACAAAATTCATTGTACACCTTACCAATTGCAACCAGCACCTCCTGGAAGTAGCCATCATAACAGTCATTGAGGGCATTCACCAGGTCTTGGCCAGAAATATTTTGAAATTCCTGGAAAACTTCAAGAAATTTATGTAATTCAAAAGAGATTTTCATAATATCATAAACTTAGAGCACACACCCTGGCTATTTTACTATACATGTAAAGTTAAGTGTCTTCTCTGAAGTATTTCCTAGTACTACTACCCATTGTGTTGAAGAGTCTACTCTTTACAAATATAGATCCTATGAGATGCTAAAACTTGCATGAATCCTGGACTCCCAGGACCTGCTCTTGCTGAGCTGGAGAGCAATGGTTACCCCAATTGGGCCTCACTAACTCAAGTGCTGATATAGATAGAGGGGAAGTACAGTGTGAACTATTGTCTATGAGACGTTTCCAGAGGACAGACATAAGGGACAGTTTAAATTTATTTGTCAAGAGGAACTTTCTGCTAGACCTTAGATATGAAAGCTAAATACAAAAATCCTCTGAGTGATGTTTAGGAATAGAGTTTGGAAGAGCAATTTTGAGAAATAGGAGATTACCACTGGCAGGTTAATTTACTAACATAAAATAATGTTCAACTAAACTTCCCTTTTAAAGAACTTACTCAGCTGGCTCTATCCTTGGTGATGTTTAGTTCTCAGCCATTTCAACTTAGATGTGAACAAGTATTGTTATTGTTAGTATTAATCTTAAACTGACAAAGTAAAAGAGGCGTAGTTGAGTTAGAGTAGGCTGTTGCTAAGATAACTGATAAGACTTTACCTTTCATTTAATTGTATTTAATTTGTTTTTCTAATATAGGGAAGGAAAGGTGCAGAGTTTGGAGAAAGTCAAGTGTAGGTTAATGTGAACACATCTCAAAGACCAATAGGTAGTATGGATATCTCATAAATCACAATGTCTATAACAAAGACCTTGACTCATAAGCTGGCCACACTAAGCTCACTGAAGATTATTCAGTACACAATATAAAGTATCTGGTAAGAAATGGCTAATATATCTAAATAGGGAATTTCTAAGAGTCGTTATTTGAAAGCTATGGGATTTAGTTGTTGGAAAAAAATTAAATAGTGGCAGAGCTTTATTCTTTAGCAGTGCTGTTAGATGAGGCATACTGTATAGACATAATTCAGAGCACTAACTGGCTTTTCTCTATTTCTGGATGACATTCGATCTTTTATCCTAGCTACTTGTACTCAATTGGTTAAAGAGCTGTAAAGAGCCTGTTTCTTGTTACCCAGCCAGAGCTGTGGGTAGCTCTTGTTGCATAAAATCATCTGTAGCATCGTTTTATGTTCCCCAGTCTTCTGCTGGCAGGCTTCCCACAGGATCTGCAACATCACACAGTCAGGAAGAATGATCAGAACCAGCTCCTCTCACGCTATCAAAAGCTCTGTTAGTCAGGAGAAGAGTGAGGCTCAGTTACCACGGCATCCTGAGCAGCCATCGCAGGATCTGCGTATCCTTCCTCTCTGGTTCCCTGTGAAATAAGCAGGGGCTTCCTTTTAGATGGTCTCAATACACAGAACATATAGTGAAGGCCTTATATAACTATTATTTATCAATAAAATTGGGAGTCAGATATCAGGGTAAGAATCTGAATGATCAGAGAAAGGGTGGAGCAGCTACCAGTGACTTCTATCTCTTCATTATTCCATCCAAATGGGTCAAGACCCTCTCTAAGTACCACCCTACTACTTTCTGTCTCTCTATCTGTCCTCAGTCATCTAAAACCTCTATGATTAATTTTGGTCAGCTAGTAGCTAGCTCTGGCCTCTGACTCAAAACAAACTTTATTGTTAGTCTTGGGAACATCAGAATGCAATCAAAATATCACAAATAAATATAGGATTGTTGGGACAAAAAACCCTGAACCCCCAAACACTGGTGATTTCTAAGCAATCTCCGTTATTAATTTGGATACTTTGACACATGAGGAATTGGTGTGTAGTCTTTTAAGGAGTTTCATTTTTGAGCTGTTCTTTACAACAGAGAAACTTTGTGAAAAATGTTGAGATTCTTTATGCTTTCATTTCTCTGTGAGGTATTTTGCTCCATCAAGATGAGCATCCATTCCTTGTCAGAGGTGGTAGTGATGGAGCTTAACACTGTTAGTGCAAAGGTGTAGACACAGTAGTGTCTGGCTTGTAGAACAGAAATAACATAACAACCAAATAGTGATGAAGTGTAGGCTTTGCAAATGAGAATTTTCTGTAAAAACCTTTAACCACACTCCCTATCACATAAACAGTGGAGGGTCTATTTGATCTTCCAAACAGAAGGAAGGAGGACTAAACAATGCAAGTCCCAGTAGGCTCCTGGGTCAAGCAAGAAAGGAGAGAGATGGTAGAGGTTTGTGATTAGAATTTATTTCATTTTTTTGAGCTGAAGTATGGAGAGGGAGATTACTAATTATGAGAGAACACTGAGGATTCAGTGCCTTTCCCTGTCATGAAATGGCTCATGTGAGTGAAGTGAAGTCAGTGAGATTTGAAGATGGACAAAGGTGTGTGTGTGTGTGTGTGTGTGTGTGTGTGTGTGTTTGTGTGCATGCTCATGTGCATGCACATGCACATGGTGGGAGATAATATTGGATTTAGTTCTTAGTCTCAGTTTCTAAATAACATGAATAGTACCTCAATTTTCTTACCTGCTTCTTGTTAGAGGAACTTACACTTGGGCTGAGGAACTAATGGTGAAGCTTGAATAGTGGTGTTGTTTATGATCATTACAAGGACAGTATTTCAAAGGTTGTAATGAGATAACATTGACTGTAATTGCATAGGAGACAAGGCTAGACCTTAGGGGGACTCCTCAGATGCTAAGAAGGTAAAGGTGAGGTTAATTAATTTATCTTAGCTTTGGTCAAACAGAGACAGAAAAAGCATCATTAATAAACTTGCTGTACCAACATGACAGAGACCTTATGGGTCTTCATGAAAAAAATCTACCCTTCTGATGCCAATGGAAATTGAGAACCCAATATCACCAGCTTTGGCAAGCATTAATGTAAGCCTAGGAACTGCAACCATGAGATTGGATTCTCCAGAAGAGCTGCCAGCTAAAGTCGTGCTGGGATCAAGAAAAATGGGCCTTGGCAGTTCGTGTTACTGGAGTTGTATCCATGCCAGTGGATGTCCACACAATCCAGAAGAGAATTTGACATTGCTGCTGCCGCTGTTGCTGTTATAGCAATGGTGCCCACCACAGATACTCTTTCTGGGATTACCATTTCATAATTGCTTACTACAGCTAGCACAGTGGAGACCCTGGCAACAAAAGTAGCTACCACAGTTAGTTAATCTTTCATTCTATTGGGCATGATAAATTTAATTCAGTAGTTATATACATCTCAATTGGCTTTGAAAATTATAAATTTATAAACTCAAGTTCCAGTTGCTTTTGGGATACTATCTTACAAGGACTCCAACGTACAATATGTCTCGTTAAGGAAGGGAATGGTTCAGTTGCCTTTAGCCTACTGGCTATGGGTGATATAGGACCTCTGTTGGTCTTTTCTGTATCGAACACACAGATTGCAAGCCCAGTGCCACTTTGAGATCTTTGGCAGCAATTAACGATGCAGTTCACACATGATTGAGCCTGTATGATAATGAGTATTCAGAGACGGGTAATGCCTGGGGGGCACTCACCAACCTAAGATAGAGCACCTGTATGGCCTGGGCAGGTGTCTCCATGACGGGTAAGGTGACCTGCTGACGTCCCACACAACCCAAGTCAGAAGCTCATTTTTTAATAAAAGGGGAACCTGTAGGGTCCTGGCCCCCGTTTTGGGTAACTGTTGCCTTGCTTGTGGACCTTGACCTTGATATCCTCCCTATGTTAATTCCCTGCCAGGTTCCACCCTCCTGAATGCTTAAGGGAAGTTCCTTGTCTGTGTATCCTGAATAATGGGTGTTAACAGCTTAGATGCAAGATTGTAAAACATCAGTAGCGAACTTCTGCCCTCCGGGGTCCTCCCATTGTGCTGTAAGCCTGTATTTAAGACCTCCTCCCCCCTTCAATAAATGACGTTAGGCATTTAAAATTAAAAAAATATATATATATAATTGAATGAATACTGCGAATGTAATCTATGAATACCACAAATGTGATTAATATCATGAGTGTAATTTAAAAAATAAAGAAAAAAAAGAAAAAAGAAAGAAAAAAAACTTGCTGTACATTTGGAATTAGTACTGAGAAACTTCTACATATATCATGGACATTAAAACCTTACATTATCATTTCAGGGTTTCCCAGACCTGTTATTTTATAATCAAAGTCATAAAGAGTGCAGAAAATGTCTATTATTTGAGGATACCATCACTGTCCTTTGCAAAGACATCTTATAAGCCATATACACATCTTTCCACCTGGTAGCATCTTGGAGAGAAGAGGTGATGGAGAGAACTTTGAGAGTTGAGTAGTCAACTGAATAAAAATTATTAAAGGGATTGACTATGTACTCATACAGTTTGTTCAAAGTATTGTAGGATTAAATTTACCATAGTAAATTAAATATTAAGCATTTTTTGTTAACCCAAACCTAGACACATCTAGGAAAGTTTAATTACTCATAGAGAAATACATTCACATTTTCTTAAGACTAAATTTGTAGTCCTGAAAATTTAGGAACAGGAGACAGCATCTAAAGAATGAACGTGATTTTACTGGCCAGTGAGATTATGGGTGTTATTTTATCTTTAAGTCATGAACATGTGGCAGTGCAGGATCCCAAGAGGCCTTACATTTCTTCCTTATTTTGGAGATGAAAAATGAATGGACTTAGAGTTATTAAATCAATCGCCCCAGGTCTGAGAGTTAGAGAAGGGAAATTATTAGATACCAATGGCTCTGTTTGCTTTGGGATCTAGTTATCATATGGGAACTCATTCTTTACAAATGCTAACCTTGGGCTCTGTTTCCAATTTTCTCTAAAAATTTCAATTAAAAAAAAGTGAAAACAATTCCAGCCTTATGTCTTCTGTGAATGTGTGCTATTCATTTGGGAAGCTCATCCCGGTAACTGTTCGCTCTCATCTTATCTGCTGTGTCTGGCAGGCTTTGGTGCCAGTTCTCTTGTTTCCTCCCAGTGCCTCCATTACTGGGCTCATGTCATCTTTGTTTCTTTGCTTCTGTTTCATTGAAAACTTCCCAGCCTTGGGGAAGTGCTTCCTCTGAATGTTCAGTCTCTTAACTTGGTCAATCTCCTGCACCGTGCTGCCCATGTCTTCTTGCCCATCTTTACTCTCCCTTTTCTTCTAGTCTCAACGATTGATATGAGTTCAGATTCTGTCTATATTATAGTAACACTCAAATTCTCTAGCTGGAGTCTATTACAGAACTTTGCATTATGTATGTCTGTTCCATTAGCCAACTCAATGTCTCTCCTTGACCATTTTCTATGTATAAAATTCAAGACAATCAACAGCCGGCTTCTGTTACCTCTACCTCAGTGACCCTTTCTAAGTTATCCATATCTCAGTGGATGACCACTTCATGCTTATTGCTCAGAATGAAAACCTGAGCCATATTTCATTCTTTTTATTTTCTTTCATGTCTCACATAAAATTCCCCAGAAACTAACATGAGCACTGCCCCCCAAACACACCCATGAGCACTCTTGATCCTTATGATGCTACCACATGGCTCACAAGTAACATTATCTCCCTGGTTTCTGCTGTGACCAGCTTCATTCAGGCTTTTGGTTCTATGCTTGTTTCCATAATCTTTTATTAAAAATAGAATTTATTGTGAGTTTCATGAAGTTTAACATCACATTAGTCATCTATTCAAAACCTAGAAAATGCTTACCTAACCCCCATGCCACTCAAAGTAAACTCCAGTGTTGACAATGGCGAAGGATTTGCCAGAACCTTAGCCCTTGTTGCTTCTTTGGCATCATCTGGTTCTTTTCTTGCCTTAGACTTTTTTTCTGCTTTTATATTTTCACTGTATACCCAATTACATCTACTTGTGGCTTAATTCACTCTTTCATTTGTATTTTTGTGTGTGTGTGAATCAAGTTTTCATTTATTAGGAGTAAATTGGATAAGAATTTAACTTTATAAAATACTATCAAATTGTTTCTCATGAAAAAATATTTTTGGGATGGGGGAAACTAATCAGAATAAATCTCCTGTGTTTAATGAGATCTACTCTGACCAACCTATACAACAATTCAACTTACTGACTCTGTCCAGTCCTATAATTCCTGTCTCCCACATCCTGATTGGATACATTTTGTCATCACTTTCAAAAGTTCTTAATAATGTCTTTATTCATCATTGTCTAATAGTTTAATTTGCTTTGGTAGATGTGAAATTTACCAGACCTAAAGTCTTTGACTCCTGTGTTTACTGATGATTCCCAATTGTCAGAAATCATATTTGATACATTGTAAGAGACAAAGAACTCCTCATAGGGAAGGCAAAGAATGCTTTTTGGATTGTAGCCTTTTAAATTTGCCTTCTACATTTTTTTTTTGTTTCATGAAGACATAAATTTTATTTGGTAATGAGATAAAATATAATAGCTACAGAAGCCTGAAATTTCAAAACACCTGACAAATGAATTACTGTTTTCATGACAAAAATCTTCAAAGTGACAAGAAAGAAGCTGAGTATTTAACAACTTTTATAAAACATTCTGTATACAGTAAAATAAAAAACCTCAAGATTAGAATCTATGCTTTCTAGTGCTTGTTTCTAAATTGACTACTTATAATCAACATATGTACTTGATATTCACTAAAATATAGCCTATAAATATTAAACCACTAGGTTGTTTATAATTTTTAGATATTGACACGGTTCTATTGTCAAAAGCACACACTTAGCTTCTAATCATTCTAAAAAGTTTCCATAATTGTATCCTCCCTACTATATTTGTGTACCAATTAATTAATTCATTAGGTAGATAATACTACCTTAGAGAAGAGATTCAAGTATGTGATATAATTGGATAAAAATGAAGTAATGACCACTTGTTCTTGATATTTTATTTTAGACAGAGAAAGATTGAAAGAATTAAAACATCAAGAACAAGCTTTCTGGATTTTTGAAATGCAATCTTTAACTATACAGCTAAGTAAACTCCATCACTTGCAAAGATTGGGGGAACTATTTAGAGATTTTCTGCAGTTCTATTTATCTGAGTTTTTGCTTAGAAAGGTGATAATCTTGCATATTTAGCTCGCAATATTGACCATCTGTATGTGAGTATAGGATTTGAGCAAGAGGAAAGATAGAAAGGGAAGAAATTAAAGGCATGAAAATACTTGAGCAGAAAAACTGACTATAGATGATTACAGAAGGATTATGGTAGTAATGTCTTGGATGTCTCACTGTACAGATTTCAGAAAGGGCCCTCAAGAGAATCCAGAAAGCCAAGATGAGGAGTTAGGCTGACGTATTTAATCAGGTTACTTCCCATATTTTTGAGAAGGTACTTATCCACAATGTAATTTGCACATGTTGATTAATTAATCTCCAAGAGACTAATCCTTCTTTATTTGACAGATAATTAGACCCTCCACAAATCTACTGCAATAAAAGCATTCAGGAAGTGTTGTGGGCCAGCTTAATTACTGGCATTAGTTTTTTCAAGAGGAGTGTGTTCCCCTTCAGTTGTTTCTTGGCAGAAAACCCTGGGTAGACTAAAGACAAGATTTCCTCCCAGAAATCATAGCAGTCATTTCTACCTTTGCAGCTCACAAACACCTTCAAACTCCTATGTCCTAACTCCTTGTCTTCATTCATATGCCAAAATGGGTGTGTCTGAGTCTTAATGATGTTTGAAGAATGAAATCTATGAATTATCTTTCCTTTGATTCTGAAAGTGAGGGTGCACACAGGATGAGATGCTGTGATTGCTACAAGTGAAGAATAACAGAATATTTGTGTTGTGCAAGAACTGAGAGAATTACCT
>CABHPQ010172647.1:23752-37451 GCA_902168405.1 Peromyscus aztecus | reverse complement strand
AATTCCTGCCCCACGTTGGGCGCCATTTGTAGCTGAGTTTTCCTGCCTGGCCCACGGTCAGGATAAATCTCTCTCACCTGCCAGTCCCACAGCCGCTCAGACCCAACCAAGTAAACACAGAGACTTATATTGCTTACAAACTGTATGGCCGTGGCAGGCTTCTTGCTAACTGTCCTTATATCTTATATCAATCCATTTCTATAAATCTATACCTTGCCACATGGCTCGTGGCTTACCGGCATCTTTACATGCTGCTTGTCCTGGCGGCTGGCTGGCAGTCAGTCAGTCCCTCTGCCTTCCTGTTCTTTTTATTCTCTCTGTTAGTCCCGCCCATACCTCCTGCCTAGCCACAGGCCAATCAGTATTTTATTAACAACACATTTGCCATACAGAACATTCCCACAGCAAACACACATACCTACGCAGGCACATACACCTACTCACACTCATGCTGTCACTCACACACATACCTTTCTGCCTTTCTTTACCCATTCAAAAATATAAATAATATTAATAATAATTTTTAAATATTTCAGAGGAATAATTATATGGATCAGCCAAATAATTCACAATTTGGCACTGTATCTAAAGTCTAAAGATGTCAGTAAATTTTACTAACTTTATTTTAGATATTCACTGAAAATTGCTAAAAGATCTTTTAGAGACCAAGAGATATTCATAAAACGCATTTCACCTTGCACTTGGTAGTACAGAGAATCAAGATTTAGTTTCATATTTTATTGCTGTGAACTAACATACCTTCTATCATAATAATATAAACATGACATGTTAACTGATTGAATTAACAAAACAATTTAATAATTTTAATATGTATGTGTTGAACATATATATATATATATGTATATAGAGGGTAAAAATATTAAGAATCTTTTTCTAGTTTTTAAGACAAAAACTTCACATGCCTACAAGGACCCTCCTATATTGAGTAGGAGAAGATGGCTGTGTTAAGATTGTATTTGGACAAAAATATTTATGTTGGAATTATAAATATGAACATAACTGAAAATATTTATTCAGTCAAATATAACTTTTCAGTCTAAAATCTACTGAGGAAAAACAAGTACCCCCCAAAGTAACTGTTAAAAGTATAAATTCTAGGCTGCTGACATCATTCAGTTGGTCAAGACTTTTGAACTGAAAGCCCCTGAGCCAATTCTTAGTCCCACATAGGTAGAAAGAGAAGCAACTTTCTGAAGTTGTCCTCTCACAGCCAAACATGTATTTTATCTCACTCATTGGCATATAGATGC
This sequence comes from Peromyscus aztecus, assembly GCA_902168405.1. NCBI lineage: Eukaryota > Metazoa > Chordata > Mammalia > Rodentia > Cricetidae > Peromyscus > Peromyscus aztecus. Next base: position 36,180 of record CABHPQ010172647.1, on the reverse strand, counting down.
ACACATACACACACACCACCACCACACACACACACACACACACACACACACACACACGAACACCTTAAATAAATAAATACATGTAATAGAAATTCTTAAAACACAAAATTCACAACACATACCAGTGTCATAATAGGCTAAACTTTCTTGTACAAACATGGCTTTGGGCTTTGAGTATATTACCTGCTTTCTGTATGAATCGTGTATATTACTCCTATCATTTCCTCTCTGTTTTGTTTAGAATAGGATATTGCAGATTACTCACCTTGACTACTTAGCCTCAGCAGAAGATTTTGATAGCCTATATTTCTGTTTGGATATTTATTCATGATTCCTTTAGAAATCCAGACTAAACTATGTACTAGCAGAGTGCCTTACAGAAAGACTTGGAGTTGGTTTCAGCACCAACCTATTATAGATTAGTAAACCTTATTGTTTCCATAATTGGATCTGAGGCTGACTTGACTAGTGTACATTAAAATAACAGTATTCTACCTGCTTTCCCTGTCTGCGTGCCCGCCATAAAGAAACTGTAGTAAGAATAAATAAGATCAAGATTTTCAAAATTTCCTTCACTTTGCTATGTGTTCTTGTAAAGTATTTGTCATTGCAAATTACTTTAAATAAAACAATACTTTCCAAATGATAAATAATACCATGAAGATCTCATAAATGTTTTTTCTCTAATTTCATACATTTGGTGGTGGAATCAGTACTTAATGCATTATAGACAATATATTGGTTCAGTGAGGAAAAAGCTTATTTCCACACATCTGTGAGATTCTTAATATTCCTTAATTGAGGATTTTAATTTATTTTTATTCATTTTTCATTAATGTATTTAATCTCTATCCACCTGTACATTTTAAATATGAAAAGTACAAATACCTACATGGAAAGTTTACAGATTAGAGGAAGAGAAGGATATTAGGGAGAAATCTATTACATATTACACACATCTTTTTATTAACAGACAATGTTTCAAAGTCCAGTGGAAATGACTGTCTTCATTTATTTGAGATATCTATCTATCTATCTATCTATCTATCGATCTATATTCATTTATTTACAAAATATATATGGTAAATATATATATATTATTTTGAACTACATATATATATACATGTGAACAAAAGTTTGTATGTATAATATGTTATTTAGGTAAATAAATAACAATATCAATCCTTATGTCTTTTCAGACATTCTTAGTGTTATTTAAACCCCTTTTGAGTTTTTGTTCAGGAGAACAAGAGATTCCCCAAACAATATGGGTTACTGCTGTTGCCCTGTGTTACCTCCCAGAGGTACAAGGTAAGTCTCTCTCTCCTGAGACATCATCCACATCAGAAACAAGTCCTAGAGGATCTGAGCTGGATCTAGGTTGGAATTCTTTTTCCCTGTGGAATAACTTTCATTGTACTGGAAGTTAATATGCAAGCTTCCAAGTTTGTAAAGCCACTAGTAGTCCTATTCAGCTGCAACATCTATGAAATACAATGATGACCTACCTGCATAGGACAATAATTTTAATGGTTCAGTTCTTGCATGCTTAACTTGGCAGTATATAACAGCTTTCTAACAAGAGCGAAATCATGACAGTACTCCAATCCAAGACAATGAATGACCCAGGGCTAGTGCAATTATGGATCTTAGAAGAGAACCTGCTGCCACAAATTTACTAAACCAGGATAATGCATAACTACAGTCCAAATAACTATCCTTGTGACTATAGATAAAGTAGCTTCCATTCTTTATCAAAGAAACTTCTCTTAGCAACAGAAGGAGACCGTTACAGAAAACCACAATTTGACAAAAAAAAAAAAAAAAAACAGAGAATATGTGATCATGGTGAGGCCAGTTGCAATGGATACATTACAAAACAAATCTTGTACCAAAATCTCAGGGAACAAAATGGAAAAGGAGGCAGAAGATTGTAAGAGCCAAAGGTCCAAGAACTCTGCTGTGATATCATGTCTCTTAGAAATGTCAGCAAAACTACAACCATACAACTCATAAACCTGGATACCTAAACAAGACCTGAAATTTCAACCCTGTTAGATATGTTAACACTGAAGGAGAAAAATCTCATGCGTCCTCCATCCTAGACATAAAACACAGGCAAGTATAGCATTCCCCAGGGAAGACCTCCCTGGTTGCTTACCCAGTACTAAATAGTGAGCATTCAAATTTTATCAGATACATGCAAGTAAAACTGACTGAGCAGATTCTATTTAACATTTAAGTATGTGTGTATCCCTGTAACAATAACAACAAAAGAAAATATGCCATGATTTTGAGAGGGTATGTGGGAAGAATTAGCAGCATGGGATGAAAAAAGTAAAATGATATGATTGCATCTTAGTAAAACATGATCTGGTGCATAAATCACACCATGAACTAAATATTCATAAAGCATTCAGTTGATCCGAACTCCATTCAAGTTTTAGGGAGATATGTCATATTTTAAAAGCCTTGAACTTTTGCAGGACTCACAAAATGTTTATTAAACATTGATCTGAAAATGGAACTTGGCATGTGCTCACATTAATGATGTTACATTGATTCAAAGGAGAAAAAAAGAAAGCTCTACATAAGAATGAAAAGGGATATAGGGCAAGAATGAGAAAGAACAGTCTCTCTTTCATTTTCTCAGTTTATTAGAGGCTCAACCTATTAGAGGCTCCACAGTAAATATGAATGCAACATATTTATTATTTCCATACTGGATAATTTTAGTTAAAATATACATCTTTCAAGGCCCTGACCCTAGACAGTTATGGGCAATTAATAGCTGTGGAGGGAGGGAAAAATCAGTGCTCGTCACAGATGAGATGCTAATAGATTATCCAATCTCAAATTGTCACCCAGAAACACATGTACCTATGATAAAAACTGAATGGATTCAAGTTTTATTTGTGTGTGTGTGTGTGCGTGCATGTGTGTGAAATGATAGTAATTAAAGAAGAGGTCATAAAATTGAAAGAGTGGGAGTAAGTTGTAAGGGATACCTAGAGAAGTAAAAGGTATAAATACAATACTCATGCATGAATTCTCACAAAGAAATAAATGCAAAAGCAAAGGTTTTTTGTTTGTTTATTTATTTATTTATTTATTTATTTATTTATTTATTTATTTTGTTTTGACAGCATAGCTTATCACTTACTTGGTCACATACTGACCTTGTAGACATTGCTAATGGGTTCAGAGAAGCAATAGTATGGTAGTGTTATAGAGCTATTAGTGAAAATCTTTGTAATAAACTAAAACCAAATCTCACAGGCTTATTCAATAAGGACTAAACCAAAACTACAGATCCCTGAATTTATTGTTTCTCTCCCTTTGTTCCATTTTTGGAAGTTTCCATTTCAAAGTGAAGCTGCCATTACTAAAAATTCAAGAGGTGGCTGGAGTCAGCTCACTGGTAAAAACACTGCTCTTACAAATTACACATTAACTCCTGTAACTCCAACTCCAGGTATTCCAAAACCCTCTTCCAGCTTTCACAGGTATCTGGAATCACTTGCACAAACCTACTCAAAGACACACACTTATACACAGAAATTATTAAAAATAGTAAAAACCTGACTCTAGGACCCAGGCCCTGGGACACATCCAGTCCCTGGGAACCCCCACCCAAACCTGCCCCAGTTAAAAAAAAATGCTACATTCCATCTTAAACTTAAATACCAATGTGCTTGAAAACTATCTCCATTTTTCTTCATAAATGTTTTTACAAAAGAGAGGAATAAGACAACCACTCTGAGAAATCAGAAGAGCCTATACCCCTATTATGCATGAGAAGGTGTGAAAGTTTTTTCCAGAATCATACTAATCTAGAAGTGTGTGATCTGTTTTAATATCTACTAAATGAAGCTTTTAGATCTGTCAGTCAAATAAAATTGAGCATGCAATTCATAGTAATAATTGTCTATTTTTCATAAAATGGTGCATTAGCAGCATTTATAATTAACTATACTTCATTAACATGATGAAGCTGATCAGACAAATTTTAGTTCATCCACTATATATGCACGTAAGGATCTGTCATATTAGGGCTGTTTCCTATGATAAAGTAGCTCGATATGGTCACTATACTACTCCAAGTCTGCCTACATCGATATTTTTTCAGACATAAACATCTAATAATTTTCTAATAAATTTGTGTATCTGAAAACTAAAATAAAAATCTGTATTTTTTTGTACCCTGATAACATAACCTCTTGAAACATTTGTCTCTGAGTTGTCTAATGTAGTGACTTGCTAGGGTTTTCATCAAAATCCCACAAGCTAAATGTCACAATTAACAGATTATATGCATAAAATATAATCTCCCTTTTCATAAGGAAGTGAAACACTGGATGAATAAATGTAAATCATGGAAATAAAACCTCCATGGTCCTTATTTTAGATAAGGTTACTTTCTGGAGTACTGATGACAAAAAATACACGTAGGAATTTTGTGAAAGGGATGCATCTCAACATGATATTTTCAAAACCATTTATAACAATGTTATAAAAATGCTTTTTTTAATTTTTAACTTTTTTTAAATTTTTATTTATTATTATTTTTTTTGAATTTATTTTATTTTATTTTACAATATAATTCAACTTTACATATCAGCCATAGATTCCCCCGTTCTCCCTCCTCCCGCCCCGCCCCCTCCCCCCGGCCCACCCCCCATTTCCATCTCCTCCAGGGCAAAGACTCCCCCGAGGATTGAGATCAACCTGGTGGACTCAGCCCAGGCAGGTCTAGTCCCCTCCTCCCAGGCTGAGCCAAGGGTCTCTACTAAGCCCCAGGTTTCAAACAGCCAATTCATGTACTGAGCACAGGACCCGGTCCAACTGCCTGTATGCCTCCTAAACAGATCAAGCCAATCAACTGTCTCACCCATTCAGAGGGCCTGATCCAGTTGGGGGCCCCTCAGCCATTGGTTCACAGTTCATGTGTTTCCATTCGTTTGGCCACTTGTCCCTGTATTCCATCCATCCCTGGTCCCAACAACTCTTGCTCACATAAACCCTCCTCCTTCTCACCAATTGGACTCCCGAAGCTCCACCCGGGGCCTGACCGTGGATATCTGCATCTAGTTCCCTCAGTCACTGGATGGGGTTTCTAGCACGAAAATTAGAGTGTTTGGCCATCCTATCACCAGGGCAGGTCAGATCGGGCTATTTCTCGACTATTGCCAGCAGTCTATTGTGGGGGCATCTTTGTGGATTTCTGTGGGCCTCTCCAGCACTTTGCTTCTTCCTATGCCCTTCAACTGAAGAATGGATAAATAAACTGTGGTACATATACACAATGGAATACTACTCAGCAGAGAAAAACAATGACATCATGAGGTTTGCAGGCAAATGGAGGGATCTAGAAAAAATCCTCCTGAGTGAGGTAACCCAGACTCAGAAAGACAAACATGGTATGTACCCACTCATAGGAGAATACTAGTTGTGGAACAAGGATGACTGGACAGCTACTCACAACACCAGGGAGGCTACCTGGATAACAGGATCCCAAGAAAGACACGGGGATCGCCCAGTGACAGAGAAATGGATGAGATCTACATGAACAGTCTGGACGTGAGTGGGGGTAATGAGGGGCGAGGGGCGAGGGAAAGAGAACTTGGGGGAGCGGGAGATCCCAACTAGATCAAGAACAGAGAGGGAACACAAGGAATGTTCATGATAAATGAAGACCACATGAGAATAGGAATTTTTAACATTTTGTATGTCGGACATGTCTCTGTTTTTTTTAAAGCCACATTTTCCTTGTTGCATGCATATAATGGATTTCTCTTGTTTCACTACATTCCATATTAACAACCTGTAATTGCAAGTCCAATGTGTAATCTCTAACTTTTAGCTGTCTTTAGAACCAATTCATGTCAATTGAGCAACACCCAAAGATTCCATGAGCTGCTTTAAGATCATGTTTTATTTGATCTAATAAGATAATTATAAGATTTTGGGTGGACAATTATCATCAATATTTGAGGCAGCATTTATACAATGAAATTTAAGAGTAGTGTATGCTTTATAAATGTAAGTCCAAATGCATTCATAGTTTCTTCAGATATAATTGGCTTAAGCCACCGTGATACATAGAAGTAGTGATAAATAGCAACTCCAAGGACTTACCTACGTACTCAGCTTGCAAGCTTCACCTTAGCAGAATTCAATCATCCATGGGGACTTACTTGTTTTGTTTTGCTCAGGCTTCTGCTTAGCAGATGATATATGGCTGCTCTGTAGAGGTCATTTCTCTATTCCAAATATTCTGATTTAAAAAGTAAACACATCCAAACCTAGTTTCATAGTTACATCTAGAAAACTTCTTCTCCCAAATCCTGGCATTTTCTCCCAGCTAGGTTGACATATCAAATGAACCATCACAGTCATTATTCAACACAGATCAATTGCTGTCAGAATGTGTCAACTACTATTTTGAGTGAGTAGATTAACATTACATCATCCTGCTTTCTATAGCAATTTCTATAGTGTCATTCATGTAGGATAGAACATGATCCTCTGTATCTTACCACATTCCATAGTCTATCTTAAAGTTTATGTGCAATTGTGATGGTCTTGTGTCTAACATCACCCGTGGTGTACTTTCAAATGTCAGACTCACTTTCAACATGCAAAGGTATTGAGCATTTAAAACATTTCTGACCATATCTCACTTCCCTGACTGTATCTCAGCTGCACATTAGAACAGGGCTGGGGTGACAGGCCAGTTTGTAAAGTACCTGAAAATCTTCAGGCAAGCCCCAGAACCTATGTGAAAGTGCTCCAGTATTAGTGCACACTTAAAATCCAGAAGCTTACGGGGTAGAGAGAGGTGGATCTCTGAGTTCAAGGGACAACCAGGCTAGCATGCTTGATGAGTTCCCACCGAGTGAGAGACTTTCCTCTTCAAAAAAGGAACGATGACACTTTCAGATGACACCTGAAGAACTAAAGCAGAGGTCAACTTCTGGCTTCTATGTGCATATGTACCTCAGTGCATTCATGTGTGTACATCCATGAACATACACAAAAGCAAAAAGAAGTTTCACGATCATATATTGGTTTGTATTTCTAACACTGTCTCATAAAATGAAACACACACACACACACACACACACACACACACACACACACACACACACACACATATATATATGGTTTTTCATATGTGTGTGTGAATAAAATTATCAGCCATGCCTTACAGCTTCTTAAAACTCTACTGAAGTATAGCTCAGAGATGGGATATGAAAATTTCTGGTAGATATTATACATATCTACGAGTTCAAACATGATGGCAATTTTTGAAATTTCACATCTCTTTTAATCACGTGTGTTGTCAATTCATGTTACACAAATCAGGTATGTGAAAGTAAATCTGAAATCAACTTGCCTCAGGTATGCTTTCACATATTGGAACAAGAAAATGTCTAATAGAGAGTGCATAAGTTTGTAATTAATATGTGGCATACTGAATGTAAATGTCATTTTATCACTACGTGCAATTACTATTCTCTGATAATGTTTTGACCGTGTGGCTGTTGCATGTACAAATGGATATACATATGCAAATATGCATGTATACACTTGGAAGCCATAAAATACCCTGGTGTGAACTGATCACTGGGGCAGGTCTGACTTTGTACTTTTAAGACCTGAGATCTGAATTCACATGCTTATTCTTGCACAGGTATTCTGATCCATTGAACAATCAAGCCAGCCTCCCAACGCTCTTAATAATTACTTTTAATGGGAGCATCATGCAAGAATTACATTCCCTAAAACTTGCTTGCTATGCTTTGTGTACTAACTTGAAGAAATATATGACCCTCACTTTTATAATACTTTGGTATCATGTTTATTTTCATCTAATGGGACCTCATTAGTGCAATTAGGAGTCTCTTGGGTTTTTTTTTTAATAATTCAGTCATACAAAATTTTTCAAAAAGAATTTTCAACAAATTAAGTTGCAAACTTACTTAAAGTTAATTAAGAATTCAGTTTACTTGATAAACATATAAATTGTAACAGAGAACATATGTTTGACACTCTTTGACATAACAATTTTTCATTTCTTGTTGTGCTTATTTTAAAATTAATATCTATAAATTTCAAGGCTAAGGAATATTGTCCCAAGAAATAAGATTTTATATTCTACTCAATACCTGATACTGACTTGGTATTAACCCTTATGTAATTCAGCAATGCTTTGTACTGAACTCACATCTCAAACTATCATTATGCACTCTGATGTGTACATACAAATAACTTATAATGTAATTTACATATATAAACACATGCTTCTATATAATGTATGTAAATACTTTCTATAAATACAGAATATATACATGAAGAAATGTGACAAGGATAAAATACAGAAAAATAAATGCACTACAAATTTTAGCATATAAAGAATATATATTGTATAAATGATAATATTATCAATGTTTATAAATTATTTGTATGCATATACAGTCTTTTCTTTAAATACATATCAGGTTTCACTACAAATAAGAAATACCTCACCCCACTGGGAGCTTCTTCTTCTATATCTGCATCCACTCAAATAAGAATCTTTAAAAGTAGGAAATAGTGGATCACACATTGACAAAAGAGAATATATAATCCAAAATTTTGGTATTAACGTCTTTTCTCCTTTAAGACAGATTTTATCCATATGTTTAAGATCATATTTCTTTATCACAATTTAAATAAATAAACTTCTCTTCAACTGAACTTTTTGTTCAGTTTTCAATGAATATTTCTCATATGTGTACTGCCCAATATATTCTTACTCTATTTGGCAAAATCCAGTTAGTCATTTTAAACAAATAATTAACTTGTGAATGCTAAAACTGAACACCAGTATATTACTGTACAAACGGAGCTTATTTGAACATGTGCCTTTCCTTCACTGCATCCAGGCTACATGTTTATAAAAAGGTAATTGTATTATCCTCTGTGGTAATAAGGCTTTGGTTTCTCTGAAAATTCATAACAATAGATCATACTAACCCCAGTGGACCTGTGTGACTCAGAATCATGTCACATCCTTCAGAACAGAAGTGACCTGTCTGCAGGAAAAGATGCCCCTCCCCCTATATTAGGTTCCCAAGGGCCCTTCCCACAGCCCATGCCATCTCAGCTCAACGCTGGCCCAGCTGTGAGACCTTCCCTAATCCCAGAGTACATCTGCCATTTAGGCACAGGCCTCACCAGTCAGAACAAATGAGTGACCTGTCTGCCAGCAGAACTGACCCCCTCCCTAGATTCTGTTCCCAGGGACACTTCCTGCAGTCTACTCTGTCTCAGCTCATCACTGGCCTGCTGCTGGGCCCTAACCCCAAACCCAGTGGTCTTCCTCCACTCAGGAGGAAGCACAACCACACAGCACAGGGGCAGGCCACACCAATCAGATGAACAGCAACCTCCTACTGCCCCAAAGTCCAAACTAGTCTCCACAAGACAATATCTCAACTTTGACAAAGGCTCCCTACCAGATCAGAGGTCATGTCAGTCACCAGAAATCCAGACCACAAAGACTAGAAAACCAAAGAGGAAACAGAAATCAAGGAACTAAATACCATCCAACAAAAACAAACTCAGAAATAAGGGAATAGAACTAATCATCCCAAACCTAGATGCCTAAATGCCAGTGTAAAAATACAATCAACAACAGCCAGGGCAATATGGCACCACCAGAGCCAGCTATCCTACGACAGCAATCCTGGGTAAATTAAAAGCAGCTGACACACAAGTAAATGACCTAAAAAAAAAAAAAAACAAACAAAAAAACTTTGTGAAGATGAAAGAGGTCCTTAAAGAGGAAATGAAAAACCCCCTTGAAGAAACTGAGGAAAAGTCAATCAAAAAATCGGAGGAAATCAATAAATCTCTTAAAGAAAGCCAAGAAAAAAACAAACAAACAGGAGAAGAAAACTATGCATAGCATGGAAATGGACATGCAAACAGGAAGAACTACAAACTGAGGGGATTCAGGGAACAGAAAACCTGGGTAAGCAATCAGGAACTACAGCAGCAGAACATAAGAGATGGAAGAGAGAATCTCAGGCATTTGAGGTAAAATAGAAGAAAAAGATTCATCAGACAAAGATAATATTAATTCTAAAGTACTTCTGACACAAAATATCCAGGAAATCTGGGACACCATGAAAAAAAGCAAACCTAAGAAAAATAGAAATAGAAAAAGTATCTCAGATCAATAACCCATAAAACATATTTAACAAAATCAAAGAAGAAAATTTCCCTAACCTAAAGAAAAACATGCTATAAAGCTACAATAAGCTTACAGAACATCAAATAGATTGGCTCAGAAAAAAAGTCCCCTCATCACAAAACAAAAAATATACAGAACAGCAACAACAACAAGGAATATTAAAAGCTGCAAGGGAAAAAGGTCAAATAATTAAGGCAAACTTAAAAAATTACACCTGACTTTTCCACAGAGACTCCACAAGCCAGAGGAGCCTGTATAGATGTATTGCAGACTCAAAAAGATCATGGATGTCAGCCCAGACTTATATACCCAACAAAACTTTCAATTACCATAGATGGAGACAATTTCATTTTAAAATCAAGTAAATGTAAAATATATCCACAAATCAAGTCATAAGGTACCAGATTGAAAATCCCAACCCAAGGAAATTAATTACACCCATGAAAACATGGTCAATATATAATCTTACATTGGCAAAATCCAAAGATGGAAAACATTCACATGCACGTGTGCATACACACACACACACACACACACACACACACACACACACAACCACCACCAGCAGCAATATAATAACAGGAATAAACAATGAGTGGTCATTAGTATCTCTCAATATCAGTGAATTCAATTCCACAATAAAAAGATACAGGCTAACAGAATGGAAACAAAAACAAGATCCATCCTTCTACTGCATATAGGAAACACACCTCAACACCAAAGATAGATATTATCTCAGAGTAAAGGGTTGGAAAAAAAATTTCCAATCAAATGAACCTAACAAGCAACCTACTGTAGCTATCCTAATACCTAACAAAGTAGATTTCAAATCAAATTTAATCTTAAGAGTTGGAGAAGGATATTTCATACTCATGAAAGGAAAAATCCATCAGGATGATGCCTCAATTCTGAATATATATGCTCTAAATACAAGGGCACCCATATTTGTAAAATAAACATTACTAAAACTTAATAACACATCTAACCTCACAAATTAATAGTGGGAGACTTCAACACCCTACTCTTATCAATGGACAGGTTATCCAGAGAGAAACTAAAGAGAGAAATAATAGAAATAACAGATGTTACTCAAATGGTCCTAATAGATATCTAGAGAACATTTCTCCCCCCAAAAAGAATATATCTTTCTCTGCTGAGAAATATTCACTGATATTGAGAGATACTAATGACCTCCTGAATCCTTCTCCAAAACTGACTATTTACTCAGTCATGTGTCTGGGTTAGAAATCAAATGCTTCCTTCAAGTTATGTGGAAAGAACATGTTTTTAGCATAAAACCAGACAACTTGATCAATGGAATCGAATCAAAGAACCAGAAGTAAATCCACATACCTATGGACACTTGATTTCTGACAAAACTTTCAGTGAGATTATTTCCAGTGCTATATTACTGAATAAATGTATATTTTTAGACTGACAGCTCACAAGTTCTTCTACTATATATTGTAAATAATTTAGAAAAATTATTTTCACATCTGGATAAAATTCATACATTTATTTAATCTCAAAAAGTTAAGGTTACATCACCTTGATTGCCAGTATATATAATACATGTTAACATATAAGTAATGTAAAATTATACAAAATAAGAAAAAGAGAATTTTAAAAGATTCTGACTTACAACAAAGAAATTTCATATTTTATCATAAAGTAGTATCTTAATTTAATTTTCTTGAAGTAATAAAATACCATGATCAAAACACCTTAGGCAAGGAAGGGTTCATTTGACTATGATTCCAGCTTACAGAACATCATGGAGGGGAAGTCAGGACAGACAGAGCATCATATACTCAGTGACGATCAAAAACTCATTAAAATATACATGCTGAGAAATGTCCATTTTGACCATTTTCCCTTGGGATTATGAGTGTCTTCAGGATGAAGGCAGTCTCTAGCACAGTATGTTTATATGAAAACAATTCTTCTTAAATTAGTAACTCATCTAATATCTTATTCACTTTCCTCTTGACTTTAATAACTTTAATGAATATATATGCTCTAAATACAAGGGCACCCATATCTGTAAAATAAACATTACTAAAACTTAAAAACTCATTAAAATATACATGCTGAGAACTGTCCATTTTGACCATTTTCCCTTGGGATTATGAGTGTCCTCAGGATGAAGGCAGTCTCTAGCACAGTATGTTTATATGAAAACAAT
>CABHPQ010172647.1:0-23742 GCA_902168405.1 Peromyscus aztecus | reverse complement strand
TATTCACTTTCCCCTTGACTTTAATAATTGTAGTTAAGACACATCAAGGCCAAGCATTTTAGGCACCTTCAATAACTTCTTCAGCTCTTGCAGTGACACAGTGAGCTAGGTTTCATCATTACAAATGTACCAGTGAAGCAAAATATGGCAGGATAAAGTAACTGTCAAGATCAAATGCCTAGGGAACAGAAGAGACAGGATTTGAAATCACGTTTCCCAACTACAGAAAGCACTAGTTCATCATTACTGCAAGGTAATAATACACCAAAGCTCCCAGCTCACATAAGGTATCATGTATACAGAGAATCTGTGAAGATATTCTGGACAGTATCATTCAAATTTCATCTCAAGAAAATTGAAAGATTCTAAGTCCATTCACAGATGCACATATTGAGGTGCTGTTAAGGTCTACAAAGGAGCAATGGCATCTCCTTAAATATTATGGGGGTTATTGTGAAATGATTGGGTGCTTGTAACATCTTTAAATTTAGAAATGTCCAAGGACTCCATGGTGCACTTTCTTAGGATTTTTCACCCATGGTACATGGGACTTTTCAATGATGCTGCATGCTTGGGTTAACCCATGCTCCTGAACATAAAAAACATTTTCTTAGCTTGAAATAAACAACGTAAAGCTCAAGTGAGAGGTAGGGAGATGGAAAGGAAGCAGGGCGGGGAGGAGGGGAGGAAAAGACAGAGACATAAAGAAAGAAAGACAGAGACACAGATGGAAACCCAGAAACAGAGAGAGAAAAACACAGAAAGACAGAAATACTAAATTAGTTCTTGCTTACTTGCGTATTCTCTGTACAACTAGGTTACTATCCTAGTATACAGTCCAGGTTTGTAAAATGGTGACCCCTAAATTTAGGGTGGATCTTCCTACATCAATTACCAATTAATAAAGTCCCCCACAAAATGTCTATATGTCAACATGATCAGGAAACTCTTCTTGAAGACTTCTATCCTGGCAGTACTATGTTGTGTCAACTTGAGAGTCAAGGTGAGCATTAAAACTAATTAGTAAGGAGAAAATATCATACACCAATGTGTTATTGGTATGGGTACATGTTTCCTGCTATTTAATAAGGTAAAACTCCAAAGGTCATTTGAATTTCATATTTTTTCCTGGGCAGAATTTTCACAGGTTGCCTAATTGTTTTGAGGACCAGTTCAAGGTTTTATTACATATTCAACTAAAATATGTAATTCCAAGTATAATCAGTTATATTTAATATAGATGATATGTACATTTTATATTTGGTGTAATTTAACAAGAAATGTTATAGTTTGTTAACAAATTGGTCACCAAGTCAAGGGTAATTTCAGTAGTAGAAAGTTTACTCCAAGTTTATTTTCATACACACACCCATTTGTCTGGTGAAAGCAAATATTTAAGAGGTGACCTTTCATTTTTCTTTCATTTTGATGCTACATCATGGTATGTAACAACAATAATGGAATCTACTATGCATTTAAAGAATGATTGTTAATGTGAGGAACAGAAAAGTAGAATGTAGGTTAAATATTACTCTTACACTCAGAGCTTAAAGAACAGATCCAGGCATGTGACAAGAATCAGCAGATAAATGTACTTGCCACCAAGCGTGAAGCCCTGAAATCGAAGTCCATCCTATACCCTACACCTCAGGGACAGTCAAAAGACTCCTAAGTGTTGTTTTCAGATGCTCACATTCACAAGTAGGAGGTAAAGTGGGCATACATAAGATAGGAAGGAAGGAAGGAAGGAGGGAGGGAGGGAGGGAGGGAGGACGGACAAAGAAAGAAGAGATAGACTTGTATAATTATAGAAAGAAGGCAGTAAATTTTTAAAAATTATTGTGCTATATAGAAGTGAATTGATTCTTCTTTTATAATAGAATAAACATCTGTGAAAATATCAAATATAGTGGCATGATATCATTGTAATTTAAAAACATCTGGAAAATTGTTAGACCTCTGTATTTAAATAAAAGAGAAAATTATTTATTAATCTCTGAAAACACACTCCAATGCTGTAACAGAGAAAAGTCTATTTACTAAGCCAATATTCTTTTACTGCTTCCCAAATAAACTTACAATAAGGTAAAATCAATTGAAGTTAATAGAAATTTGAAGTGAGAAAAATAGAAAAGAAAGCAAAACAAATCAAGTTTGTCTTTTTCAAAAGAGGATGCAAATGACATCCACTTTGTTCCACACATTATTTAAGACCCAGCACAGAAAGTAGTATTGGGCATGGTGATGGCCAGCTTTGTATTCTGTGGATAAAACCAACACTTTCTTTAGAACTACCTCATAAACCACAAAAATCGCCAGATTATTTCCAGAACTTTTTCCCACTTAAAGGAGGTTGGGACTTTGGCAAATTATAGAAAACAAAACTTAGATAGCTGATGAATGTACAAGCAAAGAAAAACAAGTTGGAAAGAGTTACAAATATGGTATTTTATAATTATGAAAAGCATTTTACATTTCATTATATATGTATAAATCATTAAAGTAAGTGCTGATCACACATGGTAAATATGCATTTTGCAGACTTTAGTGCTTGTGAATGTGTTACAATGTATCGTTAATATTGAGAACACAGATGACAAGTTAGACAGGATAGTGAGTCTGATGGGAATCTTACAGACTAAGAACTAATGACTCATTATGATTTCTACAGACAAAGAATACAACTAGAGATATACAAATAAACCTTGAAATATGCAAATATGCTATGTTGAATATCTGGCACCAAGCAACAACCACTGAAACCAGGTATGGCACAGACTCAATCAGAGAAAAAATTCATTAAATATCCAAGTACTTTTAAACACTATTTTTAAAATCTTATTTCTATTGTTGCTATTATTACTTTTCCAATAAGTACATTCTAAATCCACTCAAGAGCAGACAGTGAAGACACATTCCATGCCTCCACTATGTTCATGGTTGCATAATTTGGGTAGATTTATTAAATTACAAAGTTGTGACATAAAACCCATAATGCTATATTTCATAAAGACTAAATGACGTAATGGATAACCATGCCTATGTTGATAGCACTGAGGCCAAACACTCAAATTACCCCTGTGGGATGGAACCTGGAAGACACATAACCGTAATGTTTAAGCTTTGGATTTTCAGGTTTTTGTCTCCTAAGAAAGAAAAAAAAAACTGGCAATATCTTAGATCATATTCAACAGAAATGGTCATTCTAAATGGAGTCGCAGAACATTTCAGTAGTAGTATTTCCTCATTCATAAATTTTCAGGTAATATCTATCCCTATAGAAATATTAGGCACAGCAGCATAATCTCCCCAGAGATGGTTAGGAAAGAAAATTATCTTCATAAATACATTTTTTGAATCTTTTTGAAGGTGATATATTTTGACTATAGACCACCAAAGTCTAAACAAATGGCAGAAATCATTAAGGGCTGATTCCTCTAATCCATCTTGGAAAGACACTCAAAATTGTAGTTTGTGTCTATACAATACAGCAAAATAATAACACTTAAACAGCTTGTCTAAGGAACATTTAGACCAACACATTCACTGAACACGTTTTACATTACTTATCTTTCCATTCAGACAGTTTGACCCTGGGCAATGAGCTCCATTTATACCTTTACCAGGGATGGTTCCATGATAGATTCTGTGCTGTGCTAAATAGTTACATTTGTAGATCATCACACATTATGTTTCTGTATTTTAAGGAAGAAGATTTCAACTTTATTGTTAAACAAATATTTTACTTGTTAAAATTGGGATCAGACTGAAACTTATTAAGGCTAACAATTCAACAGTCAGGTAGAAAAAAAAGGAAGCGGGGAAGTAAACAGAATAGATATCTGAGTTTCTAAATATGTGTTTGTAACAGCAGCAGGATAGACCCAATAGTAATTTCATTATTCACCCTACTTTCCAAGGAATTCTTCAGATTTGAGTTAAGAACGTTCAATAACTTTCATATTTCACCACAAAGAAATCACCCACTGATGAGAAGCTGAAATAAAGAATGAACTAATAGAATTTTATCTCAGTGTGACAGTCACTTACTGTGGCACAGCATGATAGAAAACAATCTCACTACCACAGTTATAACAACAACAAAGGAAAGCAAAATAGACACCTGGGCATGTTTATAGGGATTTTAAGAATTTTGTCAGGTTGCAGAGTACAACATGTACAAACAGTTGCCTGGTCACTGGAGTGGGGTTGTTTTCCTTTATGTTTTACCACAGTTACTATGGTTTCTTCCAAGGATCTAGATATTGGGGTTAGAGTTGTTTAAGCATGCTATTTTAATGACATCAACCTTGGAAGATTCTAATATCAAATTTGCTCAACAATATACTGATGTTTGCCTTCATCAAGAAGGAACAGAAAACTGCCCCCAGCAAAAAACTTTTGGGTTAGAAGTCAAATGCTTCCTTCAAGTTATGTGGAAAGAACTTATTCTCTTTCAGATTTATCAGCAAGTAGGGTGAAGATAGAGCACATACTTCCTAAACAAAGGTGGAAGAAGGTGTTTATACTATTGCTGTCAGTTTGCAGAGGGTATGGAGTAATGATCAATCCAATCCTAAATTACCACCAAGCAACAAGACAACAGAACCATTCTTTACAGGAATTCAGCAGCCATTGGGCATAGCCTGAACAGTTGGTTTTTATGGATTTCCACATGTTTGGTTAATATCAAGCTACTGTCAGAGATTGAGATAGAGTAAGATTTAGACTACTTTAGACGTGTCACCAAAAATGAACCTAAAACAAGTAAACCAATGAAACACTATGTACTGATGAATTTGGGTGAAGAGTTCTGGAAAGAGGACACTTCCTGTGTTATAAAGAGGAATGCAATGCTCCTCTAGAAGTTCACTAAGTTCATTCCTTTGGATGGACAAATAATTGAACATCCAGGAAACAAGGAAGTCCTGAGTCCAGGATGAGGTTATGAGGTTTATCCCTTCAGAGTCGAAGAGGCCCTTTACCTATGACTCCAGAAGTTCTGAAAGGAAAGGATTACCTTCAGCAACAGAGAGAAGATGCTATCATAAAGGAAGCCATATTATGAAGAAACATGTTATGGGTGATGGTGAAGTGGTCCAGACAACACATCTCTGCCACTGACCAAAGTGAGCACTGGAGTGGAGTGCAGAAACCTAGGCCTGTGTAACAGGAGCCTGTGTTGAAAATCAGCTTCCTTTGTAGATACACAGGCTTAGGGAAATTCCACTAGGTGGAAAACACTTCCTTCAAAATTTCTATTTCCTTTGATACTCTATTTCTGAAATGTTTTAGGCAAGATGCTATTGTTCTGCAGTAATAATGTGTTAAGATTATAAGATTGATGCATTGGTGGGCTCTTGGTTTCAATAATTTATTTACTGCCCTGTACTAACCAACCAAGTACTTAAAACCCTCAATATGTTTTAATCACAAGGTATTTATTACATATGTGGTTCCACTGAAATTTTCATAGGAAGTAATTGCATGAATTTTAAATGTGTGGAATATTTTTATTCTATTAATACAGCATTTATGATATGTTTTAAATATTAACTATATTAAATACCAAATGTTTAAATTTCTTTTAAAGAAATTTCTTTTAAAGACCATCTTGTCTCTAATATAAACTTATAATTAGACATTCAATTATCCATACATTAAAATATTTTATGATGTTTCCATTAATGAGAAAATAATTACTTTTTTAATTGTACTGTAAGATGTCTTTGAAAATTATAATATCTGCATTAAAAAATTAATATTAGTTCCAAACCATTTAACAAATTATAAACTCAAGGATCTGTGCTTGCCAAACTATATACCTTATGAAAGGATTAATTAATATCTATGTGTTTATTTTATAAAACAGAATCAAAACCTAAATTCAGTACATTCAGGAATACTATACCTTTTAATACAATACAACTTCAAAGGTATCTGAATATTTTATAGAATAAAAATAAATTTGAAATTCTCTCTTGCATTTGGAATTAGTTGATGGAAATATTGATATAAATATTTTGTAATAGTGAGAGATTAAGACTTCAGAACATTTGTTTTAAATGAATTTTTGATCCAGGTTCATACCCAGTTTATATTAATAGTACAAACACTGGAATATTAAATATGATTTAAGTATTGCTTGAAGAGAGACCAGTAGGTAATGAGATGTTTGAGGTAAATATGAAAGCAAAGTCCATAAAAAATACTTGAGAAGAAAATAATAGTAAGTATTAATCATCATGGTGTGAAGTAGACAGAATCTGGGTTAATTCAGGTTGAATAAGATATAATGTCTTCTCAGCCCTTGACTTTTGAGGGACACTGCATGGAAAGCCTCATGAACCAAGCTCTCTGTGCTATATTGATGATGATTCATAGCTGCTTGTGAATGTACCTGCCAGACAAAGTGATGCTTATTATTGCTATGAACCACTAAAGTAATTTTCCAAAGAGTTATTATGACATTTTAGCTAATTATTTTACATTTGCTCTTCATTTTTAGTTTCTAACTAATTTTCTCTTCTAGTACTGGTTCCTGTAATAATTACCATGGCCATTTTGCAAGAAACTTTAATGTTTTTTATCTAATACAAGACTAATGGGAACAGCAGGCTCTCCTGTGGATTGCCCTTTTTGTTATGTTCTCCTTTTAATTACTCTTAATAAATTCTATCTTTTGGGAGATAATAAATTAGCAGCTTTCCTACACAAATCACTTCTCAAGAAATGAATACACTGAATTTTCTTTATGTTGTTTAATAGTAAAATATATACTTAGCAGAGCTAAATTCACCATTTTGAACCATTGTTTTATATTTTTAAAAATGCTGTAAATAACATAAAGCATACTCAAGTATCTATGTCACAATCATCCATCCATCCACTCCATTCTTCATCTCTCTCTCTCTCTCTCTCTCTCTCTCTCTCTCTATATATATATATATATATATATATATATATGTATATGTCTGTTTATCTGTCAATGTATTATGTATGTATGTATGTATATGTCTGTTTATCTATCTATCTATCATCTATCTACCTATCTATATCATCTCTCTATCTATAATCTGTCTATTACCTCTCTATGTCTGTTTTAGTTTGAATGAGAAATATTCCCCTAGAATTCTGAGTTAGAATACTTGGTCCCTGCTAGGGTAACTTCTCTGAGACAGTTACAGAACCTTAAGAGTTGGAGCCTTTCTTGAAGAAGTGTGTAACTTAGGGCAGGTTTTGTGGTTTCGTTGCCTGACTTCACTTCCTGTTCTTTTTCTCTGTTTCCCATCCTGGAGAGGTGCAATGTGATCCAGCATCATATTTCTCTTCCTTTGCCTTCGTGATCAAGATCAAGTCTATCCATTTAAAATGATATGCAAAAGTAAACCTTTTCTCTTCTGTGTTGCCTTTTATTGGGATATCCTGTAACAGCAAGAGAAAAACTAGCCAATACAATGTCTATCCGTATCTATCAGTTACCCCTCTATCAACTATCAATATACCTACCATGTATCTATTATCTACTATCACCTATCAGGTATTTGTCTATCACTTATCTACCTATGCATCTGTTATCAATACTCATAACAAAACCTTTATGTTTAAAACTGTGTTTTTTAATGAATAAATATCATGAAATCACTCCATGGATAAAAGGGAGTTTTACTAAACTCCAATGTCCCACTTCACTCTCATGGCAAAAGGCTCTTTGCTAGTACTCAAACAAAATCACCGATTAACTTTCCAAAAAAATTAACATATTAATCTTTTACAATGCATTTATGTGCAAATGAAATTAACAAGCATATTTTCCTCTGTCTTTTTTTTTTACTAAATATCATTTTTGTGATTAAAATGCATGATGTGGTTTTGTCTTTATTAAATTAAGGTGGCAGATGCAGTTTGCAAGCTTTACTTAGACTCTGTTCCATTCTTAAGTTAACCACATCTATCCCTCCCCAGACCTGACTAAGCATCATAACTCTGGATCTAAACTTCCCTACTGCAATCACCTCAGTGTGGGGACCAGATTACCAGGGGTATTTCCTTTTCCCTTTGCTTGGTGAATGTATTTAAATTAGACAGTTCTCATGAAGTCTATGAGCTGTTCTTCTAGCTCTAAATCAAGTCCCTGAGGTATCCCACACGACTTGGTTGCCTATCTTCTCTCGTTTTAGGACCTAAGCAAAGGAAAGGTCTCCTTCACAGTTAATTCATTTTCAATGTTTTCTTTCTCAACATTAAGAGGATAAGTAGATCCTACAAAAACTATTATAGCAAGCATCCAGACTTTGACTGTTCTTGTTTTGTGTATTATTTATGAATTTGTCACAACTTTCGTGTGTGTAATATCTGTATATTTTGGGAGATTTTGAAACAATTAAAATATTTTTACTAAGCACATTTTTGCATGGGGTATCATGAAACTTATGTGTATTCTTCTCTTACTGTATACCTACCAGAACATTATCATGGAGGTATACACATCTAAGCTTCATTTACATTTTCTTCATGACTAGTATCACATTACTCCTTTTCATGTAATTAAAGTGGTTATTATTCATAAAGTACCTTCCCAAACTTAAACAACTATTTATTTCCAGAAATATGAATTTGGGAATTATTTAATCATGTTGTACAAGTAAAGAAAGAACTTTTATTGTGTGTTATTTGTAGTTATCTCTCTTTTTCAACAGCATACCCTGGCATTTTCATTCTAACAAAAGTATTTACTCACTAACAAAAATTCTCCATTTTAATGTAGGACAATTAATATCACTTTTCTATAAATTTACCTAAATGATCTTATTTTAAAGAAAATTTTAACTTCATCATGTCCTGAAAATACTTTCATTTAATATCTTTCAGTATTTATAATACTTTCTTTATATTAGGATACATGGGCTATAGAGAATCACGGAGTTGGCCTTGTCTAGTTGCCTTGAGAGGCATGTGTCATGGTGTTTTTAATTTTTGACTCTGCAGCTTCTGTAGCAATATGTGTGTCTTTCAGTTCCTGGCAATCCCAGGCACTCCCTCAGGCAGTGAAGCATACAGGTTCCCCGTGTGGTTCTGTGTTCCATAGAGCTTGAAGCATGCAGAACATTTAACTGAACATTTAACATTAGACATTAATCTTGCATACCCTGTCAGTCTTGCAAACTGCCATCATTTTCCATTATGGTAAGTGTATAAATAGTCCGATTGATTGAAATAAACTTGTTTCAGTTTCAGTCTTGCTGAGATTCCCTCCAACTCAGCCTGATTCCTTCCCACTGAACCGTACCAGGAGACCCAGGTTCAGTTGGTAAGGGCTGGCGGCACTGACAACGGGCAGCGTGAATTATCCCTTTGAAAGAGTTAAACATAAGAAAGAGGAACAAGCCTCAGCCTAAGACCCCCAAATCCTCAGCCTTAGCAGAACAGTGGAAAGAGGAACAAGCCTTAGCCTAAGACCCCCAAACCCTGCAGCCTCAGTAGAACGGTAAAAAGGGGAACAAGCACCAGCCTCAGGCCCCCAAACCAGGACCCCAAACCGTTAGCCTCAGCAGAAGTATTCTTGTCATATTTCTTGTGGCATCAGTAGAATAACCTTGTGACATTGTCTGGGTCTAGCAGAACATCCTGTGGCTATTCTAGGAGGAAAAGCAGCCCCCATAGATGTATACCCCTCCCCGGTGCTGATCTTTAAACTAGACAATTGTGTATTGCCCCGAATGTTATGCTAATATTGTGGTTTATGCCTTTAAAAGATGCCTGCAATTATTGTTCGGGGCTCCTCTCACTGAATGGTATAGGGGGGTCCGTTTGCGCAAACGTTCAAAATAAAGCCTCTTGCGATTGCATCAACTGGTCTGGAGTCCGGGTTTCTGGGGCGCCCACCTGAGAGGATAGTGCCCTGAGTTTGGGGTCTATCACCTTCATCTATTGTGCCATACAAGACAGGTTGTGTTCATTTTGTCTTCTATTTTTTGGGATCTAACCTAGGCCCTTTCTTTGGAAAGAACTTTTCTTTACTTCTGTGTAATAATTTCTTCATCTCAAAACAAGTGTTCTTAAAAGAACTGATTGTATTTACTTGATGTTGATCTAGATTTTCACAACATTTTAATAGAAATAATTTAGTAGAACTTTATATTTCACAACATGAACAGGTCAGTATTCTGTGTTGCATGATTCTCTTTACTGTCTTTGATCATTTATTTAAATTTTATTCCAGAAACACTGTGGAAGGTTTTAGAGAGTTCTATTATATCAAGAGACGCAGGATTTTTTTCCAACATATTTCCTCCTGAATGCTGGCAGCCCTCACCCTGAAGGTCAAGCTGTACAAGTCAGCAGACGCGAGTGGCCCTAAGCGATGGACCACTAGGAAGCCTTTTCAGTTTCTTACTGAAAAATGTCAGTCTGCATTCTGCTCCAAAAGGAATCCTAAGTAGATAAACTGGACTGCCCTCTACAGAATAAAACACCAAAAAGGACAGCTGGCAGAAATTCAAAGAAGAGGACTGATGTGCAGTCAATGTCCCGTGGGCCAGCACTGGCACAGCTCGTATAAAGATAATGTACAAGAGGAATCAGAAACAATGGAAAGTTCAGTGGCCGCAGGCTCTCAGGGCTGCCATAGAAGCAAAAAAGGTTAAGCAGGCATCAAAGAAGACAGCAATGGCTGCTCTCAAGGCCTCTGCGAAGGCTGCATCTAAGCAAAAGATTGCAAAGCCTGTGAAGATCTCTGGCTCCCAAGTCGGTGGAAAACTCTAACTTTGTAGATCAGAGTTTTAAGAGACGGTCCATCTTTAACTATAAAACATACATACATACATACATACATACATACATACATACATACATACTTTTGTTTTTACAATAATAATTACTAAAACAATAGTCTAATGTCCACATTTTATAACTAACTACATTTTGTATTATTCAACTTAAAAATGTCCTTATATGGCCGGGCGTGGTAACACACACCTTTAATCCTAGCACTCAGGAGGCAGAGCCAGGCAGATCTCTGTGAGTTTGAGGCTAGCCTGATCTACAGAGCAAGATCCAGGACAGACCAAAACTACAGAGAGAAACCCTGTCTCGAAACCATGCCCCCACCAAAAAAAAGTCCTTATATGTAATTTTCCACATTGGTTATTTATTTCCTTTTCATGTAAAGGCATTATATATTTTACTAATTTTGTTAGGTGTATGTTTTATGACGCTACTATGGTTGTTTTTATGTTCAGTTTGCCACTGGCATGTAGGAATTGTGGCTAGAGTTTTCCTGCCTGGCCCACAGTCAGGACAAATCTCTCTCACCTGCCAGTCCCACAGCCGCTCAGACCCAACCAAGTAAACACAGAGACTTACATTGCTTACAAACTGTATGGCCGTGGCAGGCTTCTTGCTAACTGTCCTTATATCTTATATCAATCCATTTCTATAAATCTATACCTTGCCACATGGCTCGTGGCTTACCGGCATCTTTACAAGCTGCTTGTCCTGGTGGCGGCTGGCAGAGTGACTCCCTCTGCCTTCCTGTTCTTTTAATTTTCTCTGTTAGCCCCGCCTATACTTCCTGCCTAGCCACTGCCAATCAATGTTTTATTAGCAACACATTTGCCATACAGAACATTCCCACAGCAAGGAATACACTAAATTTTATTGATTTTATGTGCATTGAATCATGTACTTTACAAAATATTATGACAGTTATGTAGGTGAATTAATATTCTACAAGTATGACATTAGATATGGAAATAAATTGTTTAAAACCTTATCATTTATTCTAAAGTGTTATGCTCCTGTGTGAGATAATGTGAACCATATCCTTTCAGGGGGCCGAAAGAGAGTGTTGGGCCCAGTGGTATTGTAGTTATAGGTGGCTGTAAGCTAACTTCGTGGGTGTGGTTCTATAGAATAATCCTTCTATACATTGTGTAAATTATGTTTAATAAAGAAGCTGACTGGCCAATGCATGGGCAGGAAAAGGTTAGGCTGGAAAACCAGACTAAGGACACTGAGAAGAAGAAAGATGGAGTCAGAAGAATCATCAAGGAGACACAGAGAAGAAACAGGAGCTACAAGATGAAAAAGAGGTAATGCCAAGTGGCAGAATATAAATTAATATAAATGGGTTAATTTAAGTTGTAAGAGCTAGTTAGTAATAAGCCTGAGCTTATTTGTAATTGCCGAGCATTTGTAGTTAATATTGAGTGTCTATGTAGGTTATCTGGGAACTGGCTGGCAGGAAAGGAAAGTCTGATTGTCTTAGAGAACAGCCAGCTTGATCATGGTGTCTCACTTTGTACCACTTTGAGGCAAGGGGAGGGGCTCGGACCTGCCTCTACTGAATGTACCAGGCTCTGCTGACACCTCATGGGAGGCCTTACCTTCTTGTAGGAGGGAATGGGAGGTGGTTTGGGAGGGGGGAGGCTGGAGGGATGGGAGGAGGGGAGAGGGGGATATTTGATTGGTATGTAAATTCTTTATTTAAATTCCATTAAATGTTAAATATGTATCTCTTGGGGAACTTTCACAGAAAGAAATGTAATTACTGATTTAATATGAAAGAAAAGAAAATGAGGGCATAGTTCTCAAATATAACTCATCTCCTTGCTTTTGATGGATTCTGAAATATTTTTTAAATGTATCATTGTAGATATGTTCAATGAATATAGCCTAAAATTTATCTTTTTTAAAAAAATTAAATGTTATTTTTACAAAAAAACCCCAAAAAACAAAAAACAAAAAAACCCAAAACATGCCAGAGATTTCTAGTAGTCTTCAACAGGAGGCAAAATCATCATTAAATATATTCAGGTATGGCATCAAAGCAGCTGGGCTTGCACAGTTCAGAATTATGAAATCCCGAGAGCATATGGATTTTAATTACTTTCTCTTTATTCATTCTTTTGAATACACTGCCTCTCCCCTCCCACACTATCCTTGTTTTCCCTTTATTTTTTTTTTGTTATGCTCAAAATCCTTATTGAAAAAAAAAAAAGTCCAGGGAAACTTAAGGGGTAGCTTGAAATAAAAAATTTTAATAAGAACAACCACAAAAACAATCTGGTGCCTGAAAACTCAGACTTATTTGTTCAATGACAGTAAGTCACAGAGAAATTACCTCAGAATTGTAATGTTTAAAAGAAAAACATGTAAATGAATCAAAAAACAAGAAAGTGATAAAACTATCTACACCAGGAATTAAATTCTTAAAATTAGTCATCTTTATTACAGAGTTTGTAAAAGAAGTTTTAAATTTTAACACATTTAAATAAAATATATACCATTTAAAAGCATTCTATCATCTTTTCTTCTATTTTGTCACACCACATTAAAACTGTAACCTTTCATCTTCCTTAAGTATTCTTTCTGTCCATTTAAAACAATAATCTTAGACTTTTCTACAGCCTGACTTACAGAGTAGCCCTTTATCTAAAGCTTTTACCATTTAGAGTGGCTGTGCATAGCTTGGAAAATTAGGATGATAACTTCAGTGTCATAAGTTTGTGGCCACCAGCTTCAGAAGACTACTCATTTCTTATCATTTAATTTTATGATGGATGATTCCACAGAGAAAAACCACAGCTCACAACTTTACTTAAATGTATGTCCGAATAATGTGACTACATTTCTGCCAATAATGTCCACTTAAAGAGCTTTTTGGAAAGTTGTGCACGTCTCTCTGACTGGTTTCAGGGAGTGGATGAGGATTCAAAAACAGAGAGAGGTTAGGATGAACTTAAAATTTTGAAATGGAACTGACCACCTCACCTGGCTCTGAGGACACTAGCCTTCAGTACTGTTCTTCAATTCCAATTTCACTGTTATTTATTTCCTTAATTTTAATGGAACATACAGGTATTATTTGAACAAACATTTCTTCTAAAAGTCACTATACTGTAATTATTACATTTTATTATTTCTAAAAATTATTTGAAAAAGTCTTCAATCTTAAGATACTTTTAAATGTTAATAGTAAAAATTTAGGAACATTTTTAAAGTTTCCAAATTACTCATAGGATTAACACACATACACACACACACACACACACACACACACACACACACACACACATATATTCATATATATATTCATTTAGCTTGGAATTAAGAAGATATCTTTTATAACAATCTTTCTTCTACAACTTTGAAGACTTTTCATTTATTCAGCTTCTGTTACTATGTTGATGTATACAATCAATTTCTTTAAAGAAAATAATTATTTTGACTTAACAGTTTTAGAGATTTTAATGCATGCTGGGTTAGTTCTGGTGTTTTATGGCCTGTTGCAGGATATCATACTGCAATTGTGTATTTAAGAAAAATCAGTCACTTCAGGCCTACAAAATAAAACAAAACAAAACCAAAAATCAAAGAGAATCTTCCACTATACTACCCATTTATAACACTGTTACAACTATACCATCTAGTATTAATCAGTATGCTTTCTGGCAGGCCATAATTCTTAGAGGTCCCACCAATTCCCAACACATCTAGCCTGGGAACAGAGCTTTGAACACATGGACAACTGAGTGATATTCAAGGTCCAAATGGTAACACCTATGAAAAGAGACCACTACCATTAGCAATAGATTGAAAAAAAAAGGAATCATGTAGTATATTATCACACTATATTAGTTACTTGTCTTGTTGTGGTTTCCATATTCTCACAAGATGTAACTCAGGGGAGGACATGTATATTTTGGCTCACAGTTACAAGGTTTACTCCATTTTGATGGGGAAGTCATGGCTGCAGGAGACTGAAGTGACTAGTCAAACTGACCTATCAGAAAGCAGAGATGAATGCTTCAGCTCTGCACACTTTCTCCTGCAAGGGTCTGAATATTGCTGATGAAGACCCCAGTCTCATATAGTATGCAAAAACAAAGAGCCTTTGTTCTGCAGAATCAACCAGCATTCAAGGTCAACCACTTATACAATATGGTGACCATGAGAGAAGCAAGCAGGCTCCTTTTGAGCATAGTTAGGGGAATTCTAGAAACAATTACATCATCTTAAATATGAGTGGTTAAACAAGCAGAAGTTATATTAGTACATTTTTGATTGGCTGAGGTTTCAGTTTTTCCATCTTTGGACATGCTTGGGCAAGTCTGGACACATTTCAGGGGGATTACAGGCACTGTCCTTTTTTGATCATATTCTTGAGCTACTGTGGGGCCTGTCTCAGACCTTCTACATGCCCTCTCCCTCATCCCTTCTGCCAGGGGTATTGTTGACCAATGATCCTTTGTTTGAAATTGATAGACCCCAGACTCAGGGCACTACCCTCTCCGGTGGGAGCCCCAGAAACCCGGACTCCAGACAAGTTTATGCAATCAGCAAGAGGCTTTTTAATCGTTTGAGCAAATGGACCCTCTCCACTATTCAGTGAGAGGAGCCCCGAACAATAATTGCAGGCATCTTTTAAAGGCAAAACCCACAAAATTAGCATAGCATTTAGGGCAATACACAATTGGCTAATTTAAAAATCAGTACCGGGGAGGGGTGTATACCTATGGGGACTTTCCATGGGGGCTGTTTTTTCCTCCTAGAATAGCCACAGGATGTTCTGCTAGACCCAGATAATGTCACAAGATTATTCTGCTGATGCCACAAGAAATATCACAAGAGTATTTCTGCTGAGGCTAACAGTTTGTGGGTCTAAGACTGGTACTCGTTCCTCTTTCTCATGTTTAACTCTTTCAGAAATAAACCGTGTTTGCACTTAAGAAGCTGAAACTTAGATCCGATTGTAAACTAAGGAAGTTTGGAGCTCTCACTCCTATTCCCCCAGCCTAGGGAATAACACCACTCATTTTAGGTTGAATATTCTAATGTAATATGGATCAACTCTCACAGCCATGCTCCTTAGGGTTTATTTCCTAGGTTATTCTAGATTCTGCCAAGTTGACAATCAATATGTATTACCACATATACCATGACTTAAGAGTTGTTAATGTTGAATTGTTACTTAAAGTTGTTATTCAAAGAAAATTCTTAGGTAGGGAATGTAAGGCTGTACACCTGTTCTGAGGATACTTGACTGGAAGCCTTGAATAAACTTAATTATTTTATATGGATTTTGTAAACATTAGATATCTTCAACTTCATCTTCCTTTCCTCCTGGTATGTAGAGCTTGATTTTTCAATCTTCATTCCATCATTGCATTCTTCAAAAGAAGGAGTATTGTGTGCCAAAAATCCTAACATGATATTAACACTTGATAAATACTAAGTAAATAATAATTATAAAATCTGAACGCTTCTAATCAAAAATACACAATACAATTTCACTATTATATGTTATCATTTAAAAAAATCTATGAATAACTTATTGAAAGAGTTTGCTGAGGAATAATGTTTTTAAATGATTCTTTCTGGTATGTGGCTCAAAGCAGTCTCCAGTGGATACCTGTGTTTATGAAACTTCAGAATCTCTCTAGTCTGAGCATATTGTAGATTTCAATACAAAACAAAGCAAGAAGTAACTCCTTTTAAAAAAGATGCATTGATACTCATATTAGTTTATTGAGTCCAAAGAAGACATAAATGTATATTGCTACTCTTAAAGTATTTTGAAAGTAAAATATTCACAAATTTGTTAATATAGAATTCATCAAAGTTTGATCTAATCATAAACTTATCATTACATGTTACTATGTTTTATTTACTGCATCTACTGTTTCCTGGTCCTGTCAAAAATTCTATGTGTTAAGTCCAGGTGATAAAGGAGCTATACCATGGCGGCTTAATTAAGAAATGCACCTTTCATTAATGATATAATTGAATAATGGATGCTAACAAATTTCATGGGGAACTTACCTGCAATAGGTCTGTTTCTTTATATGTAAGAAGTTAAGATGATGTCCATACTGTGTGACTCAAGTCTCCACTCCACAGATAGGGAACCCACCACAGATCCAAGTCCAATTGGTGAACCAGTAAGTTTTATTGGGGTTACTTACAGGAAAGTGAGTGAGGGGTTGCTTACAGGAGCAGAAAAGACTCAAAGACACTTCCATCACCAAAGTCTACCTTCAAAGGAAAAGTATCAGCTCAGGACCCCCAAGATTGAGTTCTGAGCACAGAGGAGATTTATTTGCCCATAGGGCCAGAGGGCAGAGATGAAGACAGAAGATACAGGACAAGGGAGAAAGAGAAGAAAACAAGGGAAAGGGGATAGGGATATTTGTCTTGGAGGGACAAGGCACTGTCTCGGAATAGAGGGGAAACAGATGTAGCACACAGGAAAACGGCAGTTTATGAAGGTGCAAGAGGGAACCCTGAGTTAGGGTGAGGTGTTTAATTTTAATTAGGCATGTTAATTAGGTGAGCCAAGGGGGGCTTTTGATTGCTGGATTTCAATACTTTGATAGCTGGACCTTGTTAGTCAGCCTCAGGAAGAGGAAGTGGCCAAATAACGGAACAGATCTATTTGACTAGTTTTAGGAATGTAATCTAACGTCTTTTAGTAAGGCAGAGGGAATGGAGGAGAAGGGCAAGGGCTTCCTAAGCCACATTTGCCAGGACCGGGCTGGCTAGCATCCCTTAGCACCCCAGCATGAGTGATAGCTCACAAAGCTGGGAATCTGGAGCGCACTGCATAGCCCGAAGGCAGCTCGACAGTTTAGAGAGTGTCATTTACCGGTGCATCAGTCTAAACATCGCCCAGGTAGTTTGCTTCGTTTCTGCTTCTTTCAGACTGCTGGTCTAGTCTCAATCTTCTTTGCAGCTTTTCCTCTCTGAAAGACTTATGAACAGCCTAACTTTCGCTTTCCTTCATCTGAAGGGGGTTGTTTACTTTGGCAGGGAGGGGTCTACTGATTCTGGTAAGTTTCAGGGACTATTATAGGAAGCTATTTTTAGTTGCTTACCTTGTTTAAGAAGCTTCCCTACAGGATGGAATGTTTCAATCCTGGAGAAACTATTACATAAGAGCCTGAGTCTCCTGCATTATTCCAATGTTGAGAGGCAGCTCAGCTCACAGGACATATACAGATTTGTTCATTTGCTGTGTTGATTCAGAGCCAAATACTGCTGTGGATTGTCCTCTGTGACTTCTTGTGTCAAAGTTTGGTCTTTGAAGGGCTCTAGCAGGCTTGAGAATGGTCAGCACAGTCCTGACTCTGGCAAACATGTTTCAGACAGGGAAGAGACTTGTGGAGACCTGCCCCACTGGGAACTTAGGTCACCCGTGAAGAGGTGGCCTGGAACCGAGGAAAGGTAAGTGCACACTGCTGGCCTGTTCCCCAGCCTCCCTCTTACCTGGAGACAGACACAGTGGTAATACAAGTGAAGCAAGAACTAGTTTATTGTTAGGCAGTAAGCCTCTTTTATAGCAAAAACCTCAGAACCCTAGGAGGGGGTGAAGGAGCCAACCAATCACTTTAAAGGTCACCCTATTTACAAATTGTTTATTCACTGACATCGTCTCCTGTTTTTAGTATCTTATCTTAGCATAAATAACTTGAGCTAACTTCCTTCCTCACCATTTGTCTCCAATCTCCATACATACAACCCAAGCTAACTTCCTCTTAGCCATCCTTTGTATCTAGTCTCTGCACAAACAGCTTAAACTAACTTCCTCTGGTACCATTTGTATCCACTCTCTGCGTAAACAGTTTAAAGCTTAAGCTCTATTTGTCTAACTTCCTCTAGGCTCCCTCTTTGCAGCCCATGTATGCTGCAGAGACTCTGGCCAGCAGACCTTGTCCTCTCCCATTCCCTCTGCCTTGATTAACACTGTTAGATTCCATCCCTGAATCTAGCTAGACTCAAGATCTGGTCCCTTATTTGGCCACTTCCTCCTCCTGAGGCTGACCACCAATGTTCTGCTGTCAAAGTACTGAAATCCCACAATCCAAAGCTCCCTTTGGCTCACCTAATTAACATGACCAATTAAAATTAAACACTTTATCCCAACACAAGGTTTCTGATAAGTCTTTGCACCCTGAAGGCCTCTCTACTGACACAGCAAACCAAATCAGACTGAATCAGGAAAAGTCCAGGTTTAATGGGCAAAGCATTCCTGGGTGATTGCCATCCCCTCAGAAAGGAGAAGGGGCTGAGAGGCCTGAAGACCATGTGTCTGTTTTCTGGGATGTAGCTTGTATGCCTTGTGGGAGTGGTTTTGAGCCTCTCTGGGGGAGGAGCTGTGTTTGGCAGGCTTTGAAGGGGTGGGTTTAGGGAAAGAGTTAGGGGAGGGGAGTTGAGGTGGATCTTCCACCAGACTCCTTCCAAACAGTTTCTTATAAACCACCATGTTGCTGTGTGCCACATCTGTCTCCTCTCTATCCAGAGGCAGTCTTTTGTCCCTCTGGAACAAATATCCCTGCCCCCTTTCCCTTATTCTGTTCCCCTCCCTTATCCTATATCTGCTGTCTTTGTCTCTTAGTTTCTGCCCTCTGTTGTTCTGAGCAAATAAATCTCCTTTATCCTGGGAATCAGGCCTTGGGGATCCTGAGCTGATATTTTTTCTTTCAGACAGGTTTTTCTTTTTACTCTAATTGCCAATTCCCTCTCCCTTGCTAAACTGTTAGATTACATTCCTCGAGCTAGCCTCCAGGTTCCATTCCTTTGGCCACTTCTTCCTCCTAGGACTGACTACCAACATTGAGCTATCAAAGTATTGAAGTCCAGCAATCAAGAGCCCCCTTCTGTCTCACCTCATTAACATGCCCAATCAAAATTAACCAACTCATCCTAACATGGATTTTCCCCTTTCCCTTTATAAACTGCCATATGCCTATGGGCCACATCTGTCTGTCTCCTCTTCCATGTCCTTCCCCTTCTCTCTTGTTCCTTTCCCTTTCTCCTTAGTCCTTTGTCTCCTGTTTTGTCTCTTATTCCTGCCTTTGTCCTTCTGGGGCAAATAAATCTCCTTGGTGCTGAGAACTTGGTCTTGGGGTGTCTTGTACTGACATTGAGTTCCTTTCAGTCTCAGCATGGTATTACTGAAAGATAATCAAAATGTATGTGAAGTTTCTAGTTGTATTCCGTGAGGGCTGTACCCCCCCAAGCTGATTTGGATATGGGAGTTGAGATAATTTAATATCTAAATTGCTTACCTAGCAAACACATGGACCTCAGTTCAATCCTCATAAACTCATGTTTAATGAAATGCAAAAAGGCCACCAGACATGGAATGATCTTTTAGTCCATATGCTGGGGAGGTGGAAGCAGGAGAATTTCTGAGGTTGACTAGCTTGCTAACCCAGCAATGTGCTGAGTTTCAGGGCAGTGAGAGATTGATTCAAATAATAATAATAATAATAATAATAACAGAACAACAACAATATCAAGAATTGCTCCCAGGACCAATAACCAGGATTAGTTTCTGACTTCCATGAGCATTTGCTCCTGGACACACCTATACCTTCATGTGTGAATGTACACACAGATACACACACACACACACACAATCACAAGAATGAGTCATGTCTGAAAGGAGAAGATGAGTTTCTGCAAGCATGGATTGCTGTACCGAGGCTGGCCTGGCCTGGATCTCCTGCATCCTGCTTTCCTCCTCTTTCCCTCAATGTTAGGTCTGTTTTCTCTCGGATTCTCTATCATATTGTGTTGCAGCCAGGCGGCCCACACTAAGTTGGCTGTGTCTTTGTCACTCTCTGGTTTCCTGTATCAGTGACAGCATCCTTTCCATCAAATGTCCTTCCCACAGAACATCACACACACGCCAGTGTTTCCTTCATCTCATGTTAATAGGATCAAAAGAGAAAAAGTTAAAACCACACATGAAGTAGGACAGGAACATGAATTCCTTATCAGTACTAAATCAGTTTTGTAGGACTTTTTCCCCCCAAAATAACTCAAACTAAAGAGAAATGAAAATAGTTGTGTTAGTGGGATGGCTATCAAACTTATACCTAGCTGGAAATAGTAACAATATTTATTTTTTGAAGAGAAAGTCACAAGAATATGTAGTACTATGAAGTAGATAAATATACTTATATTTTCTATTAGTGGTTCCATATAGTATGGAGCATTTTATACTCAAGATGAATTATAATGCTAGAACACTATTTTAAAGTTTCTGATTTGAGGTCCTACAAGTAGAAAATTGATCACTAAAATTTCTGAAGAGAATTTAAGAGAAAATTCCTACTGTCCAATGCTCACAAGATTTATTGTGTAATTTTTTTAGATCATTGGGAAAATAATAGCTTAGGCAAATTTAGAACACTAAATATACATTTCACTTCAAGAGAGGATAGATTTTAATCTAGGAGCATTTTTAACTTGGTCCCCAAGTGAGCATACCTTTTAATGTCAGATGTGTGTTTAAAAATTTCTCATTGATTTTCTTGACTTTCTGCCTTTTGCTGTGGAGCTGACAGAATCACTTTAGGGTGTCCCAATAAGCCAAAGAAAACAGAAATTGGTCACTAGTCAGGACATTTTTCAAAATGGTGTTTAAAAACTGGCAATATTGCTTGGCTGTTAGCAGACTGCTTCTATTATGAACTTATTCATTATTATAATTAATGTAATTGACATCATTATTTGAGATGGTAAAGATTAAACCTAGTTTCTGCTACATGGTAGGCAAGAGTTGTATCTCCGAGCATCAGTCCCTAACTTTTTCATTGTGATTTGGAGACTGGGTGTGCTACTGGGATTCTCAGACTGTCCTTGAACCTGTGCTGTTGCTCAGGTGGGAAGTAAGATCTAGATATCACTGCCACTGCCTGAGTCTCTCAAAGAGCCGGGATGACAGGCCTGTACCAGCATTCCCCGGTAGGAGGGCTCATCCTGACAGGTAATTTCTCTGTTCCTATCATAGCCATCTACAAAATTTTAGCTAGATTATAATACATCATAAAAGTTCAAAACTTTGAATAGAAACCTACAAATGTAAACTGGTTACTTTCATAAATTCTGTTTCTCAGCCTCATATAAAGACATCTGTATTAGACATACTTTGTATCCAATTGTGTCAACTAAGTCACATTCTTTGAAGTTCCCTTTCAAAAGTGGAATTCCAATGTAGCAGCCTCAATTTACAAACTTATTGAATTTTATTAAATTCTATTGTATATCATCAATAAACTTATTTTGTTTTTGAACCTTAAATACTACTAGATGGGAACTCAGAAAATGTGTTTTAAGTGGACACTATCAAATAAAAATTCAGCTTCAACAGATATGGACCAAAACCCCTATTTTCTTTACTGTGCACATAGTAAATGAGATACAATGACACTAAGGATACTTAATTCAGTGACCTAATCAAGAAGGGCTTTTAATTCCCTTTAACAGCAG
Organism: Peromyscus aztecus; assembly: GCA_902168405.1. Taxonomy (NCBI): domain Eukaryota; kingdom Metazoa; phylum Chordata; class Mammalia; order Rodentia; family Cricetidae; genus Peromyscus; species Peromyscus aztecus. The sequence goes on along the minus strand of CABHPQ010172647.1, from coordinate 1,461 downwards.
CTGAATCAGCATCATTATGATGATCCCAGTGAGATAATCATATCTGATTATGTCTTATATTTATACTTACAGCTATACACATGCACACACACACACACACACACACACACACACACACACACACAGTGAGTATTAATGAAATGAATCAGCCATTGTGTTTCTCTTGAGTGCTTTCCATTTTATTCTTTACAAATCAGCATTTTTTAGCTAATTTTCTTCCATTGGTGATATAAAGAAAAATGCAACCTAAATAGAATGGATATTGATGACATACAACAAATGTTTTGAGATTTGGTAATTTAAAAACAAATATGTTTTCAGAGAGTTTTACAGAATCAAAGCTGAAGGAGGATGAGGGTAGAATTTAAAAACTTCTCATATATAAAACATTGTTATAAATCAAGAGGGACTGGCAAATATGTCAGAGAGTTTCCATAGTGACCATTCTGCTGTGACTGATCGATCATAGGTGTTGGATCTCTATCAACTGTCCAGTACACTAAATTAATGGGAATGTCTTTATTTTATTTTCGTCATGGCCATGAATGATGATAAAGATAATTCTTTCAGTCCTACATGCCAGATATATCTCAAACAAAATATCATAAGAACAAATGTCCAAGTTTTTTCTTCTGTTATTTTATAAAGTAAACCCAAGAAACTAGTATTATTTTCTTATATTATTTTATTGCTCTATGTATATTTATTTATATATATGTCTGTATAATTTCTCTTGTAAACATACATGTATATATATATATATGAGATGCATTATATGAGAATTATCCCATATTATCTCATATTATTATACAGATTATGAGAAATTATCTCTAACAGAAAATTTTATTTATCTCAGATTGGAAGTTCCATTCTATTTTTCCAGAAAATTCAACCATTAATCACCTTGAAGGCATGTACTCCATGACCTAAATGTTCCACTTGTCTCCAAATTGCTAAAATTCTCCATCTTCCAACATCATCAAGACTGGGACCAGATTTTGAAGTCACATTCTAGATCTAAACTATAATAGTTCATTTTAATCAAGAGAATTATTCTGCTGTGAAAAGGTTAAACTATAGAGAAAACCACATAAAAACAGCATGGAAGCATTTCAAATAACTAATACTAATTATAAATGTATTTTGTGTGTGTGTGTGTGTGTGTGTGTGTGTGTGTGTGTGTGTGAGAGAGAGAGAGAGAGAGAGAGAGAGAGAGAGAGAGAGAGAGAGAGAAAATCCCTATATAATGGAAGGATTTAAAGTTTGGACAGTTTTATTTCAGGTATGGAATTACTCGGCAAAAGTTTAGGTAAGAATTTAATACATACGTAATACAATTTGCAGTTTTAAAGCAGACAATTTATTTCTAAATTTTTTTATTTGTTTGTTTTTTGTTTTTTTCGAGACAGGGTTTCTCTGTGTAGTTTTGTGCCTTTCCTGGAACTCACTTTGTAGACCAGG
>CABHPQ010172646.1:0-70532 GCA_902168405.1 Peromyscus aztecus | reverse complement strand
TGTGTGTGTGTGTGTGTGTGTGTGTGTGTGTGTGTTTCTGTGTGTGGTCTGCATGTGCTGAGGGGTTTCTGGTGGAGTTTCTAGGTTTTATACAGTGCTGTATCTCAAAAAGAAGTGAATTGACATTTTTCTTTCCTATTATGTCTCCATTTTTTTTCTCTTGATTTACTCACCTTCATAAGATTTAAAACATCACATCAAATAATGACTAATAGAAGCAGATGCAGAGGTCTACGGCCAGGCCCCAGATGAAGCTCCGAGAGTCCAATCGGTGAGAAAGAGGAGGGATTGTATGAGTGAGAGATGTTGAGACCATAATTGGAAAAAGCACAGGGACAAATAGCCAAACTAGTGGAAACACGTGAACTATGAACCAATAGATGAGGAGCCCCCATGGAACTGGATCAGGCCCTCTGGATAAGTGAGACAGTAGATTAGCTTGAACTGTTTGGGAGGCCCCAAGGCAGTGGGACCAGGACCTGTCCTTGGTGCATGAGCTGGCTGTTTGGAGCCTGGGGCCTATGCAGGGACACTTTGCTCAGCCTGGGTGAAGGGAGGAGGGGTCTGGACCTGCCTTGACTGAATCTACCAGGCTGAGCTGAATCCCTAGGGGAGTCTTTGCCCTGGAGGAGGTGGGAATGGGGGATGGATTGGGGGAAGGGGGGGAGAAGGAGAAGGGAGGACAGGGCAATCCGTGGCTGATATGTAAAATTAAATTAATTATAAAATTTAAAAAAAATCACATCAAATAGAATTGGAGAGAGTAGCTAACCTTGTCAGAAAGCTGTTCTTTATTGACTATATCAATAGGTGATAAACATATAAATATCACAAGGTGAATGTGGATACTTATGAAAACAAGCATGACCAGGGCTGAGCAGTTATAGCCATGGCAGAGGTAGATGGAGGATGCTCTTTCAGTAAGTAGATCTCATGAAGTTTTATGGAAAATCTCTGTTTAAATGAGAGACAAACCTATCCCTGATGTGACTGAGTCAATTTTCTTGGGTATTTTGGGGAAGAGCTGACCAGGAAAAATGAGAGCACTTCAGTGTTTCAGTAACAACAGGAATCCTATTCTGTTTGGTGACATCACCTTAGGATGTGGGAAAAATTCTGTAGAATATTAAAAAAGAACAGTGTCTGTTTCCTAGAAACAGAACGTGAGTCCACAAGAGTGAAGGCTTTTGAGGAAGTTGTTGTCAGGCTTACAATCCCCTTTGCCTTACTTTGATATTCTGACACATTTTGGAGCAGCATGCTACTTAATGGTGTGCTTGCCACTCCCTGGAATAGCAAGCTCATTTCTTGGAAACATTCATCATACAGTATACTGAGAAACAAAGAAACTTAAGACTTTAAATATAGAATAATCATTAAAACCTTGTTTTAGTTTATAAACACATACTACAATTCTAAAAATTAAGATTTGATATCATTCTCAATATAAAATCATCAATGGCACCATCCAACAGCTCCACAGTTGCATGGCACTTCTTTGCTATTTGAGAAGAATGTATTTATAGCTACATTGATGCCAAAGTCAGATAATGACCAGAGTATTATGACTTCTGTTCAGGACGTCCCACAATTCAACATTTCACTGATTTCAAAATCTTTTGAGGATCCACTGATACTTTAGGAGCCATTTCTGAATATTGTAGCACATCTTTGAAGTAAAAATTTACATACTGAGCTGCTTTATTGTTTTATATGTAATAATTCACACTAATATTTATACACCATATATTTTGCCAGGTGGTAGTGGCACACATCTTTAATCCCAGTACTGGGGAGACAGAGGCAGGGGTAATCTCTGTGAATTTAAGGCCAGCCAGTTCAGGACAGGCTCCAAAGCTACACAGAGAAACCTTGTCTCAAAAAGCAAAACAAAACCTCTTATGTTTCAATAACTTGTATTAACATTCCTCCTAGAAATAATAGTTTTTGGAGATGAATAATGACTTAAAATTTAGTAGACAGCAGATGTAGAAAGCCTAGCTTTGTGTTCCCTTGATGGCTTTAACATTAAGCAAAACCTGCTCTCATGTAGGTTTGCATTTAAGCTTTCATAAGAAAGCTTTATAAGGAAACTAGGGAAGCATTAGGGGATGAATGGGACATAGGAAGTCCACAAAAGAACAAAATACTTTCATTTCATGGAAATTAAGAAATTATTGACATTGTGGAGTCTAAGAAGAGAAAACAACACACCTCTGTGATGTGGTGTTTGAGTATGTTCAATAATGAGAACCTTGTTAAGTTCTCTGGTAGTTAAGTGGTCTGTGTTTTTATGAAGGATATGTGGGGAGAATTTTGGACATGCTCAGGAAACTTAAGAGGCTGACTCCCCCCGCCCCAGTATTCTCATGATAACAGGTAAATTTATTAATTCACACAGCTAAAGCAGACCAAAAAAAAAAAAACATGAGTTTTTGACAAAACAATACTGCAAACAGGACCTTTTTTGGACACTCATGAAGCTGCTTGGAAATCAATGAGAAGAAGTGTACTCAAAATTGGGTTTGCATTCTTTGACACTGGGTTTTTCTCACAGCCATTGTGTCTCAGTTGTCAATTTCTTGGTTCCATGACCCTCATCATGAGAGCTTTACCCTTATGAACTCAGTATGACCATGTCCTCTTCAGCCTTCATGCCTAAACTCAAGTAGGAAGTACTGATAAAAACAAACATCAACAACAACAACAACAAAAATGTAGTTCCTCCTTTGATTCTCATTTAGCCAGCTTTATACCCATCATTAGCTATATCTTGTTTACGGCCACACTCAGCTGGGAAAGTGAATGCTTTACTAGACATTCCATTGCTCTGAACACAACTTGGGTTTTCTTTGTAAAGAAGAAATGGGAGCTCTGCTAAAAGTCAGGGGACTCCAGTGGCATTTGAAATGGCATTTGACTTTATTAATTTTTTAGCTTGATGAGTACAATAGAGCATAGAAATGAGTTTATCATCCCATCCTGAATATTAACAATCTCCTGAATGATCCAGCTAGCCATTTCATAGAGTTCATGTGCATGGGACTTTCCTGACTTATTGAATGCAATCCAAATAGACCTCGGGCTTTCAGCAAGGAATATAAAAAAGCAGACTGTTTATAGACACTGTTGCATTAATTAGAGCCCATCTGGCTTCATGAAAGGGCTCCACACCGGGAAAGGATATGTTTCATCTGTTATGACAATAGCAACACCTGAGGCTCCATGCTAGCGGATTTGATAATGAGGATGCCAAGGTGGCTGAGCACAAATTTCCTGTAGGCTCTCCAAGCTTTTTACCTACTGTGTCTCCAGAAATCATTAAAGCCTGCAACACTGTAGGGAGACCTACTTTTTTAAAAGTCAATATTTTTAATTAGATTTTGTTAGTAATGAACAAGAGACAGTTTTAGAACTGAAATCCCCTTTGCAGTTGTACTGGGATATATACTGCTTTAGTTGACATAATTCACTCTATAGATTGTGTGGAACCTTCCTTAAGAAGTACCAATGTGACAATTAAAAGAATGAAAATATACCTGTTGTCACAGGGCTGTTATCTCAATACTCGTGAGTCTAAGGCAAGAACATTCATGAGTTTAAGGTCAATTGGGTATCGGGGCAAGACTGAAAAATGGAGAAGGGAAGAAGGAGGGAGGGAAACAACCAGCAGAGGTGGGAAGAGGAAAAGAAAGAGAAGGAAGAGTGGGAAAGGAATTAGTAGACGGTGGACAGCAATAACTGAAAGGAAAGAAGGAGGAAGAGGAACGGAAGGAGAATGAGGTTGCACCTCTGACCTACTGAAAGACCATGGGGAAGGAGAATTTCACTTTCAACCCCCAGTTTCCAACCTATAAAGCCAGGAGTTTTGAGTGAGTGCCTCTGAGGTAACATTCAGTGAGTAGGCTCTCTCCTCTGTGCTGATAAAACCTTGACTGTTGGGGTTGGTTGGGGATTGAGCTCAGTGGCAGAATGCTTGCCTAACAAGTGCAAGGCCCTGGGTTCGGTTCTCAGCTATGGAAGAAAAAAGACCTTGGCCATACAGTGTTAAAATATCAATCTTGATGCTCTATTGATCACTTCACATGGTCTCTTCTAATTAGAAAGCATACAGTTATTCTTCATTTCTAAACATTACCAGTAAAGATGGTGGCGGTAATGAGACATCAGTTAGGGCCTGAGGTCAAACATAGGATTAGGATGTGCCCCTGAGTGTGATCCTGAGGGAGATCTATTAACTTGTCACTCAAGGTGATTCTATATTCCACAATTTCTGTTTTCACGATTAGATTAGCCATATTATTTATAAATCATATATGAGTAATTATCTGCTTGTATTAAAGGATGGAAAATGTACTATATTAAAATGAATTAAACACTAATTGTACCTATATAAAGTATTTATAACAACAAATGTGGTAACTTAGAAGGTAACAGATTGATGCCTGGAGGAGAGAACTCTTGCTCTGTGGGGGGAAAGGGACAAGAAGCACATTGGTGTGGTAGAAATAAAAAGCTTTGCTTTGGAAAATAAAATGATGTTAGTAAATATGAATATGCTTACCAATGTGAACTAATAGTATAAAATATTGTGAAATATAACCATTGCCTCTTTTTTGTTCTTTTTTATTGTGTTTTTTATTTTATAATTTAATTTAATTTTACACATCAGCCACGGATTCCCCTGTCCTCCCTCTTCCCTCCCCCCCCCCTTCTCCCCAGCCCACCCCCCATTCCCATCTCCTCCAGGGCAAGGACTCCCCTGGGGATTCAGCTCAACCTGGTAGATTCAGTCAAGGCAGGTCCAGTCCCCTCCTCCCTTCACCCAGGCTGAGCAAAGTGTCCCAGCACAGGTCCCAGGCTCCAAACAGCCAGCTCATGCACTAAGGACAGGTCCTGGTCCCACTGCCTAGGGGCCTCTCAAACAGATCAAGCTAATCAACTGCCTCACTTATCCAGAGGGCCTGATCCAGTTGGGGGCTCCTCAGCTATTGGTTCATAGTTCACGTGTTTCCACTAGTTTGGCTATTTGTCCCTGTGCTTTTAACCATTACCTTTTAAAATTAAATTTAAATTCTAAAAAAAAAAAAATTGTATCTCCAAAGATAGACTTTGTCAAAGAGGAAACTCAAGATTGAATAGAGTTATGGAAAAGTTCTAAGAAAAATGGCAAATACATGGGACTGAATGATGAGGCCACAAGAAGAGGTAATAGCCACCATTACTATATATACAAAAGAAATCAATCCACTTAAGAAAGATGTACTGTGAACACCCAGCAAGAAAGAAGCAAAAACAGCTAAAGGTAGAATGCCATTGCAACAGACAAAATTAAGTTGATTATCTAAAGAAATGATAATTTTAAATGTAGAAGAATTACATGAGGAGCACCTAGTAAGCACCAGGTATAGGCAGGTGAAGACAACGTAGTGAACTCTGAGATTTAAGAAATCAAAGTATTGTTAGACACAGAGCTGGAGAATCATCTCGGTAGGTAAAATTCTTGCTGCACTAACACAAAGATTTGACTTTGGATCCCCAGAACCCCTATAAAGAGTAGTATGTGGCACACACCCCATAATCTCAGTGCTGGGAAGGGAGGGACAATAGAATCCGCAGGGCTTGTTGGCTAATAAACTTAACCATTCAGTGAAGTGTTTATGAAGTGAGACCCCTTGTCTGAGCAACACTACAGGATAACACCCTGCACCAGTCTCTGGCCACTATGCATGAATCTACACACCCAAATGCACACATAGGCACATACATACACACAAAAAGAGGCCTTCAGGCAAATGAAAGCTGATAGAATTGAACAGATGCATACACAATAAATAATGAAGGTTTTTTTTCAGGCAGAAAGAAAACCATGCCAAACTGAAACAGGGAAATAAAAAAAAAGAGAGTCCCGCAGTTTTAAGAAATATTAAGCATGTGCTAACTTAAGATCTAGCAATTCCACTCAGGCTTTTACCCAAGAGAAACAAAACCATTTGTCCATGAAAAAATATGTTTGCATGAATTTCATGGGAACATTTTTCTTCCTAATGGCTACATTCTTTAAAAAAGAAATAAAAAGCATGTGCATCAGGAGAGTGAAAATGTGAATTGTTGTATATTCATACAAAGAAACACTGCTGTGCCAGCACTAAAAAAGTAACTCATGATCTGATACAGAAGAAACACAAAGAACCATGAACCAACATCTTACCCCTTAAAAATGTGGGGGCACATATAATGTGAGTCCATTCCTGTGAAACTTCCAAACAGGCAAATGCTCAGTCCCTTATCTGAGTGAAATAGACCTCGGCTGATCGAAAGTTTAGAGATATGATGATGTATAGCATGGCTGATGTGGACATACTTTCATCAAACTGGACTATTTATTTAAAATCTGTGCATTCTAATGTCTTTAAATTTTATTTACATAAAACAAAATTAAAATAAATTATCAATAATATTAAAAACTAAAGGAGATTTGAAAGTCAGGAGACTTATTCTCTAACTCTGTAAGTATAGCAGTTGTCTCGTTATAAATAAACAGGGCCTCTGTATAATGACTACAAGTTCATCCCACTGAAGAAAACAAAGCAATGCAATTTATATGATAAACCATTTAGGCTAAAAAGATATAAAGTAAAAAGTAAGAAAAAGGTTTTCCCTTACAAAACTAGGAAAAATGTAATATTTTAATAGATAAAATCATATACAATGATATCAAAGATATTAAAGATTTAGATAACATTATTAAATACTACTAAATTAAATGTCAAGATTACAAAGGCTGTGAGTGGTTATGTTCAAAGAACCAACCAGCAACCTTGAAGCAGGACAGAGAAACCACATGGAGATTCTACTGGCTCAGTGGTCCACATAGACACATATTTGATTTTATTAACTTTTGCTTTTTTATATATTTTTATTTTTTTCTCTTAAGGCTTATGAATAAATTAAAATATTAAATATTTGTCTTAAACACTTGCTGAAGAGCCAGCTGTAGCAGGTCAGGAGAGGAGATGTGGAGTTGGCAAATACTAAACACACACACAGGAGACTTATCCGAGGAGCAAAACTTAATTCTTCTTTTTATTTTTCTTCTTCTTCTTCTTCTCCTATTCCTCCTTCTTCTTACTCTTTATTTTTCTCTTATTTCTTTTATACTACCTGAGACAACAAAATTATATCACAACCACAAGTTACATATTTTTTCAAAAACAAATTAAAATATATACACGGGAAGCAATCAAATTATGATCACAAGTTACATGTTTTCCTCAGAAGTCCACAAGCACTTAATATTTTTCTTTTGTGTTAGTTTTCCCACCATAGTATCTTCACCCCAAAGCAATGACTCTTTTATTATTGGTGAACAATGTTTGAAGCAAGCCGAGTGTATTTCAGCCGGTTTCGTTGTACTGGCAGGCAGCTATTTGAGGTTTCAGCATAGCAGATTCCTATCCTATTTCTACTCTACAAAACTTTACTCAAGTGGTCTAGCTAGCCATCTATTTTTCTTTTTTCTTTACACACAATAGCACCATTGAGTTTCCTTTTATAATTTTGTTTTTCCAAGGTGCATACCAAAACTTATGATTAATTCTGTAAGGTACTTGACCAAGGAACTCAGGCCTAACCTTGGGTGTAGGGACATAATAGCTTTTTATAATCATCTTTAATCATTGTTTTTCTACAGGCAGAATTCATGGGTCTATAATGCATGAAACTTCCTAGTTTTCATTTTCCACCCTAGGCAAATCTCACATTTAACAAAGAAAAGCGGGGGTGGGGTGGGGTGGATGAGTTCTACTCTTACTTCTGTCTTTTTTAACTCTTTTTGGAGCGATGGCAGAGCAGCCTAAACCGGTTCCCTAATCATCTTCATTAATTGTCTTAACCTCCGTGTCTTTTAGGACGCATCAGAAAGTTCAATTAGATCACTGATCCACAGAAGCTCCATTGCTCCATAAAAATCATCTCCATTATGATCTGCAAGTAAGTAGCCCAGTGAGGAGTGGGATTTTTCCATGAAACAATCACACTAAACCAGATCCAGTGGTATTCTTTCACAGAGTAATCATACCAGGCCAAATACATCAGAAACAGGACAGCAGCAAGCAGGAGTCCCCTGGGACTTTCCCTCTCCAGGGTGTACCCGATAGCTTTCCTATCTGGTGGGTTGGATTCCATAAGCTCCATTGCTGACTGTCACTCTTCCGACATAGCCCTGAAAAGCACTTTATTCATGTCCAACACTACATCCATTATCCTCTAATATATCATGCGTAAATGACCTTTACATAGGTGTGTTTCTTTTGTTCATTTGTTTGTTTTATCCATAAAGGTTGTTTATATTTATCCATGAATTCAGTACAAGCTTGCCTTAAAATGCTTGGGATCTTCCAACCTTGAGCATTCTGAAGAAAGAACTAGCCTTTGACTAGTTCCTGGGACATAATCTTTGAGTTTCAAAATCTTGTTCTGAATGCTTTTGAACATTGCAGGTCCTGGGTCAAATTGCAAGACTAGCTCTAGTCTATGAGACACCTCCAGTCCCCTCTTCCATTCCACACTGCATTATTCAAACCCTTCGGGCTTCCCCTGGTACCTGCTCTATCGGATAATAAAGGTATGGAGAAAAGCTACATCATAAGGACACATTCCTCTTAAGTTAAACATCAGGTGAGATGTCCTGTGACAATATGACCTGATCTTTAATAAGAAGCACCCTATTACAGCCTTCCCTACCCTGTGTCTCAAATCGAGTACAGCTAGGTATGTTTTTGCATTCCATAATTTAGTTATAAGTTAAAATTTTATGTCTCCAGTTTAACTTTCTTTTAGTTCTTAATAGCCTGTATACCTATCTATTTGTATTCTTATTTATATGTTTTTGTAATAACTGAAAGACAAATCAAATCAGAGGTACGTCCCATTTTAGCCAATTTTCACAACTAAAACAAAACACCATATACGGACAATTCATTCATAACAAAGTTATGTTTATTTCTCCTGGTTCTGGAGACTGAGAAATTGGAGATCATGGTACTAGATTGTCTTGGGAGGGTCTTCCTGCTGCATCTTCACATGCCTAAAGAGATAAAAAGGCAAGGGATATGGGGATAACTGAGTACACAAAGCTCTTGCTATGCAGCCGTTGAAATTCAAATTCAATCTCTAGAACCCACATTTAAAAAATCAGAAGTTTTGGCATGAGTTTGTAATTCCTAAGATCAAGGGGAGAGACAGGAGGATCCATGGGCATTGCTGGGCATCTACTTAAAGAGCTGAAGGCAATGAGAGATCAAAGTCAATGACTCCTGAGGAACAGCACTCAAAGTGGACTTCCAGCCTCTGTATGCATGTGCATACACACATGAATACACACACACACACACACACACACACACACACACACACACACACAATGTAAAAGCAAAATCAGGCACAAAGATTCTCATTCTCACTCCTTTTGCCTGAGGGTAAACCTACTGACCTCCATGAGGACTACACTGCTTAATGCCACCATAGACCTCAGGTTGTAGCATATCAGTTTTGGAGACACATTCACACTGTGGCATACCACAGAACAAGGAATCTGTCTTCGCACTTTTTTATGTGAACACTTCAATTCTGTGTCCCTGAGAGGACTGTGTCATAGTGAGAGAATACTTTTTCTCTTTTTCTCCATTTTTGCTGTAGCTCTAGAACGTGCTCATCTGTGTTTGAGTTGTAGAAGAGAAGAAGGACTGGAAGTGTTAATTTAAGTTACAAAAAGTTAACTCCAAAGGACCCTCAATAGGAGACAGCCTGGCTAATTCCTAAGTTGGTTCCCTGGAAAAGAACCTGGAACACATTGTTTCTATTCACAAACACCAGGGGCAACCCTACTCCTGAGAAGACGTCCTCATATGAAAAATAAATGTCTTTCCTTTTGATCCCAGCTTAAAACTTACTTCTGAACCCTGGGCCTTGTAGCCAGATACATGGCAGTGAATGCCCAGTCTAAGTCCATGGCTGAGTTGATGAGGGTCAAAGCAGACATTTTGTACAGACCCAGATTTTAATCAACTCCAAATATGTATAAAAGTATCCTTAATGTTCCTATGCAGAAGTAGCTGCTTTGACAATATTCAATTGCTTACAGTATGCAATTAATATAAATATATGTATCCTTCTTCATGCTTGAATTTACTGCCATATCTGTGTCTATCTTCCAGAAATGCCCACGGTCGGGAGTATTGGCATTCATGAATCCCAACATACGTGTCTGTTAAAGGCAGAATTTTGAGAATATTGTGATTTAATGGTTATTGAACACACTGTTTAACACAAATGAGAAAGCTTTTCTATGAACTCAGTGAATGGATTGCAAACATGTATCATGTATATAATGACATATACACACACAGCACTCATTTGCTTGTTGCCAGTCAAAGTTATAAATTAATAAACATTTTATGTCTAGCAAGCACTTAAGAATCAGCACAAAGTTCCAAGTTGTCAGTAAGTTAAGCAGATTTAATATGCAAAGTGCAGACAGATTTTTCTTTGGGCCGCCAACTCACAAAAAACAACATGGAGACTTATTATTAATTGTATAAGCTCAGTCTATAGCTTAGGCTTGTCCCATTAGTTCGTACAACTTAAATTAACCCACTTATATTAATCTGTTTCGTCTAATGACTTTTTACCTCTCTTCCATCTTGCACCTCCTACTCCTACTCTGTGTCCTCTGGTGTCTGTTCCTTGTCTCCATTCACCCCCTGTTCCTCCCTCTCTCTGTCTAGAAGTCTCACCTAACCTCTTCCTGCCTAGTTCTTGGCATTTAGCCCTTTATAGAATAGCTTTTTATTTTATGTCATTACTCCTAAGATAGCTGTTCATTTTCTATGGAGAAAGAGAATGGCTGTGGATCTCAATAGGAGGAGAAATGGCGAGAACTGGGAGGAGTCAGTAGAAAGGAAACTGTAAACAGAATATTTTGATTATTAATTAAAAAAAGAAAATGGGAATATAGTTATAAAATACAGAATGGATCTGATCCTTTCTTTATTGACTCTATGAAATGAATTTATAAGTTGGTATCTTTAATACCTAGCTCACTTACCTGTAAAATGAAGACTACGATAATATTGTCTTCAGAAGTATACTCAGGATAAAATTTAGACAGTGTGTGCCCAAGAATCTCCTCTATATTGAGTCTTACTTTACAGTAAATTTCATCTTCATCATGTATATATAGTCTCCTTTGGATGTTAGATATCTCAGGTGTTTCATTTGGAAAAGCTCGGGTTTTGAATTGCTTGCCTTTGTAGGAATTAGGAATCCACAGGAAAAAAAACGTCTGCAGAAAGAAATGGCAGTGGAATTTTGTCCTAAAGGCCTTTGCTGTGGTTCCATCACTGCTTTGAAATAAACTGCTGAAATATTTTCTTGAAGTGACTTGAAACATGGTTGCAGAAAGTGAAAAAAATATTCGGCTGTCCATTTTCAATTTGCACATAATTGATCCAAGAAAATATAATAGCATCTGAAAAAATTCACAGATGCTTATTGATGCAATTTTCCTTCTTAAGCCTCTAGGAGAATATAAATCTCCATTAAATCTTTAAATCACAAGTAGATGAAAGACTAAAGAATCACTTGATTAAAGAAGTTAATTGAAAAATTAAATGATGTAATCAGAATGTTTTATAGGTGTTTCAAGCATGGCCATGTCATACACACAATTGTTTTTAATCCCCATGTACATATTTTTTTACAACTGCCTCAGATTCTGGTTACTATTGAATATGAACAATGATTATTGGTGTGGACCTTTTTATATACCCTTTATTATCTCCTCACCATACATTAGCAGTTTGCCCGGCACCTCTACTTACAGAACAGCTTTTCACTCAACTAAAAAGTACTCATGGTGTATCCAATATATTATAGAAACAGTGCAATTCTAAGGACACAGAAAAAAACTTTCCACATGGACTTTCCACATTCTCTTCTTATCATCACATTATAATCATGACAAAGAATTGCAGCGCTATCATCATTCACCTGGACCACTGTGTTAACCTTGTGCCTTTCTTCCATGACACTGTTCTGATATTATGGACTATACTTCACCAGGCAGACAGATACTTGTAAGAATTCACTGCTCTGCTGAAGCCTTCCAGTGGTTTCCCACTTCAATCGAAACAAAACTATTTTTTAAAGCAATGTTTAATCACCCCATGTGACTTCATTTCCATCCACGTGTTCCTGTTATGCACTCTTATTTGCCCTCTTATCCTGTTCTTAACAACTGGCTTCCTCAGAAATGTATGAATCCTGAATCTTTTCTTAGAACGTCTCACCATGTTACTTTATCAACAGTTTTGATAAAACTTTGCACCTTCAGAAATATTAAGAGGATGCACATTCTTTTCAATTCTCTATCTCCATACATGCTTATTTTTTTTTATAAATCAAGACACAGTAACAACATGACATATTTTTTTATGTTTGATATTGATTTGTTCTTTATTTGGTTTCTCTCAGACAGATTATATAGGCCAAAAACTTTTTCTGTGATTAAATGAATTTATGAACATTGTGTATATATATGTATACATATATATATATATATTGAATGATTTGATGTTTTTCTTTTACCATGTTGATGTAAGCACCAAGTGAAACCAGAAGAACTTGTAGCTTCCTCTCTGAAGGTCTTGGAATTCCAAGAGATTTCTATTGTTGGAAAATCCTTGATCAAACAATAAGAACTATACTTCTCCATCAGATTTACACAGATCATTTATTTTACATAAGGCCAAAAATTGCCAGTGACTGAAGGAACATTCCAGATACACAGTGAGTGAATGTGGGGCTTCTAGGGATGACGTCATGACAAGTTAAGGTAGGTGTGATGCCTGAACAATATCACGTATCCAAGATGAAATCTTTCAGTTATACTGACCATATTAAATATTGTCAATTGTCTTTGTAGACTCACCAAATGATTGTGGCATTTTATTTCAGCAGATCACATAACCTAAATCCATAAACTGTGAATGCACTTAGTGTAAGTCACTGATATGGGTCAAGTATTTCAAACTAAAAGTATTCCGTTATGATTCCGTGGGGAACTGGTCCTAGCATGTTTACAGAGAAAAGTGTTTTGGTCTTTCTTTGGTTTCTCAGCACACTTGTTTCTGTACCCTTGCCCAGGTGGCAGTCAGGGCCTAACTTTTGACTTCTCTTCCATTATGACTGATGAATGGAAATGCAAAGAGAAGAAATCCCATTATAGTTAACTCTACATTTTCTGTATCCACATTTTGAAAGTCCAAACATAGCCTTAGAATTTATGAGTTTTATGATATTGGTAAGGTTATTGTTACTGTTATAGGTTTCAGTTTTTCACTTGAAAAATGAAATTGATAATTGATATATTAAAGTTGATGATTGATATTACACAGTCTTCTCATGAGAAGCAATTGTTTTTATGTGCCAATGCAGGATTATTTGTTTATTTGTCTTTATTTTAAAAACAATGATTATTTGTTTTCTTTGTGCCCTCAGAATTAGCTATTTACTACAATTGCTAAGGAAATAGAAAATTATATGCTAGTGTTCTGTAAGAATTTAAGTTTTAGAAATGTTGAGAATATCTTTGTATAAATTGAACTAGATAAAAAGAAGCTATGATTTCATCTTATTAAGCTAAAAAAGTTAATCTTCCTCCCATATATTCTCAGGTTGTGGGGAATCATAATTTTAAACAGACCACAGACTGAGTCAAAAAATCATTCAATTCTATCAGCCTCATCCAGTTGCCTGTTTGCTTAAGATAAAAGTTTGATGGTGGTTGACTCTAAATAGATTAAAAAGCTTATCACCAGGTGATTTGATTTAAGGCTGGTTCCTGCTAAAAATTGAGGTTATGTATTTCTAAGCTTTTCAAGCTCTGTGGTTGATTAGTTAAAGTCAAAGCTTTAATCCTCCTAGGAAAAGCTTTGTAACTTCTCACAGACCAGAGCAGCATCTCTCGGCTGCCCTTGAAGGCAACTGCAGGCTCCTACTAGGCAACAATTTGAGGTGAACTTAATTTATAGAGAAGAGTAAAATTGAAACCGAAACACTTCTGTACAGCAATGAACACCATCATCTGGGTAAGAAGGCAGCCTGCTGGATGGGAAAAAATTACCAGCCATATATCTGACAGAGAGTTAGTATTTAGAATAACAAAGAACTCAGAAAACTAAACACTAAGAAAAGAAACAACTCAATTAAAAATTGGGGCACGGGGGCCGGGTGGTGGTGGCGCACGCCTTTAATCCCAGCACTTGGGAGGCAGAGGCAGGCGGAGCTCTGTGAGTTCGAGGCCAGCCTGGGCTACCAAGTGAGTTCCAGGAATGGAGCAAAGCTACACAGAGGAACCCTGTCTCGAAAAACCAAAAAAAAAAAAAAAAAAAAATTGGGGCACGGAGCTAAACAGAGAGTTCACAGAAGAAAAAAGACAAGAAGTATTTAATATGTTTTCAACATTTTCAGCCATTAGGGAAACATAAATTAAAACTTCAATTTCATTTTACCCAGCATAGAATGGGTAAGAATAAAAACACAAGTGTTGTACAAGTGCTGCTCTGGTAATACCTATTAACTCTTGGTATGAGAACAAACTGATACAGGCAATAGGGAAATCAGTGTGGAAGTTCCACAAAATGCTAGAAACAGATGTGCCATGTGATCTTGTTATACCATTCCTGTGCTTATAACCAAAAGACTCTATATTCTATTATAGAGGTACTTCCTTGTACATGTTCATCATTGTTAAATTCATAATGGCCAGGAAATGGAAACACTCTAAATGTCCATCAACTATTAATGAATAATGAAAATGAGTTACATATACATAATGGAATAATACGTTCAGCTGTAAAAAAATGAAATTCATAGGTAAACAGATGGATCTGGAAATATTCATTCTGAGTGAGATAATCTAGATTCAGAAAGAAAAGTGTTACATATTTTCTTTCAAATATGAATTTTGGAAAAACATACCAATTCATTACCAAATACTAAATGGTTATCCTTGAAAACATACATACATATGACATTGAACAGACAGAGCAGGTTATATTTAGGAATATATATGTATATGCATATACATATATTCGTGTAAAATATATTAATAAAATTAACCAATGAGTTGAAAGAGAACCAGGAGGAGTAGATGGAAGCAAGGAGGAAAAGGAGGGGGAAAATGTAATTATGTCATTATTTCCAAATAAAAGAAATAATCAAAAATGTGAATGCTTGCTTTGGATCTTTAGACATGTGTGTGTAAATGTAAATGCCCACAGAAATCAAGAAATTAGTAAGGATGAAATGGTTGTTTGTTTCAAGGGAAGAGGAATGGATTGTAGGTGGTAGAAAGTGGAAGAGGAGACTAATAGAACAGGAAAGGTTAAATGGCATTGGCAATGGGTGGGTTTCACAGGAAAGAGAGCATGAGGATTGCTAGCTAACCCTAAAGCCTTTAGAAAAGGCTATTTGGAAATTTACTGCTAAGAAAGCTTCCAAAAATTTTTACATATACATATGAAAATGGAGTTTAAATGGTGTTACCCTCTTATGGTGTCTCTAGGGTCTCTAGGCATCCTAGACTACCAATTCAAAAGTCCAGTGCCAGCTATGAGTTACCTCTTTGAGTCATTGGTCAGTGGGGTCCCAAAGAACCCCCCAAACAAACTTTATGAGCTGTTACCATTGTTCTTGCTGCTCTCCAGATATAGGTAGTAAGTCTGTATTACAGAAGACAGAACATAGTTGAAGTCTCAGAATATGGAGAAATCAATCTGTTATTAATCTCAAAGCTTCATCCCTACTGGCTTGCATTCACAGTGCTGGAAAATTCTATGCATGCTACCAGGGCACAAAGTAAGTCAATAATCACACCTAGCTGTTAACCTTAAAAGCTACAATAATGAGTGTCCTGGTGTGATAATGCCATGAATGCTATAGGTGTAAGCAATGACTTCTGATAGTATTTAAAATCTGTTTCACAAGATGGAACTCGTGTCTGGTACCATAAACTGGGGCCAAATCCAGTGGCTTGCTAAGTCATAGACCCTGTGGGGCATTTCTTAACATTATTATTCTGCTAGAGGGGCCAAACTGATCCATGTGTTCTTATCTTTATACACATAGATTAGTGAATCTCTAAACCCTTATCAGAGAAACTTCTTTTTGTAGTAGTTGGTTGACACAGAGATCAATAATTGGCCAACATGCAGAGACTAATAGACAGTGGAGTGCTCAACGCTAAATGGAAATTTGAATGACATCTTCTCCTTCCAAGGCCAATGGATCATCATGGAAGAGGGAGCAGAAATATTTTAAGAGACGGGGTGTGGTGGTATTGTGTTCTCCAAAATATTGTGTACCTTAATAAACTTATCTGGGGTCAGAGACAGAACAGCCACAAGATTAAACATGAGGATAGGCAGTGGTAGCATACGCCTTTAATCCTAGCATTCCAGAGACAGAAATCCCTCTGGATCTCTGTGAGTTCAAGGCCACATTGGAAACGGCCAGGCGTGGTGACACACGCCTTTAATCCCAGTAAACCAGCCTT
The DNA here is from genome assembly GCA_902168405.1 of Peromyscus aztecus. Classification (NCBI taxonomy): domain Eukaryota; kingdom Metazoa; phylum Chordata; class Mammalia; order Rodentia; family Cricetidae; genus Peromyscus; species Peromyscus aztecus. The sequence continues at coordinate 53,914 of CABHPQ010172646.1, read as the reverse complement.
TAATCTCAGGGAGTGGTGGTAGAGAGCAGAAAGGTATATAAGGCGTGAAGAAACTCGAGGCATTTGGCCTAGGTAGGCATTTGGCCTGGAGAAGCATTTGGTCTGGAGAAGAATTTGGGCTGGTTAAGCATTCAGGCTTCTAGCAGCAGTTCAGCTGAGACCCATTCTGGATGAGGACTCAGAGGCCTCCAGTCTGAGGAAACAAGACCATCTGAGGATCCAGCGAGGTGAGATAGCCGTGGCTTATTCTGTCTCTCTGACCTTCCAGTGTTCATCCCAATACCCAGCTCAGGTTTGATTTTATTAATAAGAACTTTTAAGATTCCTGTTACAACGGGGTGGTGGGTTTCTGCAGAAGAATAGCATTTGCAGAAAATTACAGGACCACTGTTTGCATTACTCACAGTAATTATGACTCCCGGCACAAGGCCTGCACAACTCAAAAGTAACACGAGGCATGGGTGGAGGAGTGACTCATCAAGTCACAGCCCTAGGTGATCACTGTGGCAATTGGTAGGTACTGCAGGAAGAAAATCCAGCTTTCTTAAGGCATGTGACCACTGACGTGCTAACCGCACTCTGGTAGGTAGTCCTTATTCTTGCACATACAGGCTGCACTCAGTGGGTTTATAAGTAGAGCACATGAAATGGGAAGGAGAATGACTGGTAGGGGAGAAATTGAAGGGGAAGGAAAGGGAGTAGATTTGCTCAAAACATTTTTGAATTATGAAATTCTCAAACAATTAAAAAAAATCACTAAACATCCACTGCAGCCTACACACGTGTTAGGAAACATCTCAAAGTGGATTGTAAGGAAAAGCAATGTAGATAACCCTCCTCCACAGGAATACCACTTCCATATAAACAGTTTGTCCTTAAAACTGCACATGAGAATTAATCTACCCATAGGAAGAGGATGCATACTCAGTATGAACATATGTCAAGCAGCAGTAAAAAATATAATATTTCATGGTACACATTTAATATTTCATGAATAATCTTGTCAAATACATCATTCTTGTAGGAAGTTCAAATAGGCAATGTTGTCATAAATTAAACAAAATTATCTCATCTCAAGCCGGGCGGTGGTGGCACATGCCTTTAATCCCAGCACTCGGGAGGCAGAGTCAGGCCGGATCTCTGTGAGTTCGAGGCCAGCCTAGACTACCAAGTGAGTTCCAGGAAAGGCGCAAAGCTACACAGAGAAACCCTGTCTCAAAAAAAACAAAACAAAAAAAAGAAAGAAAGAGTTTCAAAATGCCCCCCCTCCCAGGGAAAAGGAAATCAAGAAAAATTCACTGTCATTCCATAGTCTTTAAAGAAGACTACTACATTAAATGTTCCAAAAGATTAGTGAAGTCAATAACATAGGTTGAATGGTAAACACAAACAGGTGGTTTAATGGTCCCACAGAGATCATAACATGTCAATTTTCTCCGATATGTCGCTGACTTGAGGGAACAAGGAGGGCAAGAATAGACCTTTCTGTACTTAACAGGCCTAGAAAGGGGCTTTACAGAGCGCTCCAAGGAGGTCACAATCTGGGCCTCATACTGCAGAACAGCCAAAGTAATAAGCAGATGTAGAGTTGACGTGAATAGCAAGCAAGAAAACAGCCCTCAGTGTTCTCAGGGTATCTTCACCATCCCTTTACTGACCTGGGAATGAAGATCTGAATAGGTCAGCAGATCCTAACCTGGTCATGTAGGAAAGGGAATACCTGGCAGAATCCTAGTAATTCAAAGCAAGGGGTCTTTGAAGGTGAGTTTTGAACGTGGCCAAGTAGTCTTATCTTCTAAGAAGTGATTCCTATAGACAAAAGACTGCACAAAGAGTCTCTGATCTGTTGTCTATAAAATATGTAACTTGAGATCACAGAGACTGGACATTTGTTTTGCTCAGTAATGATTTATTCACATAAATACAAAAGTTTCAAGTAGAAGAGAGGGTTTTTACTACTGTAGAGTGCAAACTAGAAAAGTAGAGGAAAGTGTTACAACTTTTCCCCTGCCTGTGACCTCTTATTGCTTGTCTACTCATGCAATTGGTTGCTCTTGTGAGTATTTCCTTCAACAGTTTTATCAGATGTATTACAAGGTGAAACTGAGAAGCTTACAAGGGTGTTTTAAGGAACACATGTGTAGTAAGAACTGCAACTAGAATTTGGACTGTTGGAAAAATAATTTAATACAGTGTTGCACATTTTAATATCAAAACTATGGCTAAGGGACAACACATACCTCCCCAACTATCTGTTGATAGATATGTGAAACAATTGTCCATGGTTGACAATAGGATTCCCCTCCACATGTTTTCATCATCGTGCACAAGTTAACAACTTGGAGTTACTTAGGACCTCTGGGATTCACTGCTGCTCATAGTGATAAACAGCACTTTGATATGAAGGTGAAAAGAAAGATACCCTGGAGGAAATGACATCTAAAAGATGTCAGATTCAATGGCTTCTGGAAGTCACATGTTTTATCCAGACAAGAGACACTAACGTCTTTTCATGACTGTCCTTTATAGATGTGTAGGCACCACGTCAATTACAAAATGAAGTTTACACACAATTTAGGAAAAATGGTTTATTTTTACAATGCATCATATAATATAAAAAAATATCTTCCAGTGCATGATCATTTGGTCTTTACACACTTTCATGTGAAAAGAAGCTTTTATAATCACACTTTACAGATGAGTAAACACAAACTTCTGGGGGTAATATGGGTAATTTTCAATTTCTCTTGATGGATTACACTAATTAACAGAGTTATATTTGCACATTGGTGAAAAACACCCCAGCAGTTAGTCAGCTTGGTAGGAGAACTGAACTCATCAGTCTTACACAATCTTACAAAAGTTATAAAACCACTCCAGTTTCCTTGACAGTACAATGGCTAACAATATACACTATTTGCAGTACTTTCATTCACAGAAACACATTTCCAATAACCAAGGAAAAGATTCCACACAAATCTCTCAGAAGGGACTTAGTCATGTGTTTCCACTTTGTCAGTATCTTTTCTCATTAACCATAACCATGGAAATAACATATTGTAGAAAATAAGTAGGGTGGCAAGACATACTCCTGCTCCTCTGACCATCTATTACTTTTAATATCTTACTTCTCAGTTGTTTTAATTGAAGTTACTATGTACCATTCTGCATTCAACTTATTAAATATACTGACTTCAAGGAAGTTTCCATTCATACTTTTCCAAAATGTAGTAAGATCATCATCTTTGAACAAAAGACAAACTCTTGGGTCAGCACCTAATCTGCTCAGCATCAACTCCATCTATTTTTTGAACTATATTTTCTGTGACTTTTCATTACTTACCATCCAACTCAAGTAAGAGGTTTTCCAGCCTGTATTTTATCTGATTACTCTAAAATTAATTTTTCCCTGTCTGCTTAGGAAGTCTACACTTCACAGAGCTCCTCTGGTGCCCCTAAGGAAATGCTATTCTAATATTCAACTTTTCACTTCTTGACTATACATTATGCTCTGCACTGCATTTTCTTTACAGACAATTATGTTTTATATTGTACAGATGACAGGGACCCAGAGAAATTGAACTAGTATTTCAAGATGGGCCGCATGGTAAGAAAGAAGTGAACAGAAGTTTCTTCTGCAGTTCTAAGCACCATCCCTCCACCAACCTCCAGCACTATCTTCATCTCCAGTGTCCTGAAGAAGAGGTTTTGGCATACAGATTGCACAGACAAAAAAAAAATCTAGCAATGCTGATATAAAGTTTAACTCAAGGGAAAGTGAATAAAGAGCACAAGTTTAATAATGTGATATAAAAGGAATAATTCTATTTTAAATAACTTACACATCATACTTGCTGGTCAGCTTTAATTTTTGTTTGAGTGACTATCCGTGACTATTAAAAGAAACTCCCCAAACAATTTTTCAGTGACTGGTTGGAAAATTCCTTGGCTCACTGGTTAAAGAGAAGGAGATGGTGCTAAAGAGTGAGCTGACTGCACAATTTTATGGCTACGAAATAGAAAAGCAATTGTATGATCACAATGGCTCACAGGGATAAGGAACTTCTCTAAATCCTCCAAGCAAATGACAGAAGCATGATGACAGTTGTGTTTATGTATTTGTTTCCTAACATCAGGAAATGAAGGGATGTTAGGGAGCATTTTCTCTTTAACAAAACACAGGAAAGCACATAACCTGGTGCCACAAGGAAAACAGTGAATTGTGTATTTGACATCAGTTACTTACATTTCTTGCCTTTGTTACACCCTTCGATTTAGTCAAATAATATAATTTAGTTAAAAGGGATTTTAGCACAATCTAAATTCATTACAAAATGAATAGTTATAATTCTTAGTTAAAAGTTGCTTTGGATTTATTGAGCTGGATTGATGATACAAAAACAAAAACAAAACATCCCTTTGCTTTTGCCATGTAGTTTTCTTTCTCCAGTCTTTAAAGGGGATATAAGAAATGTTAACTAAAGAAATAAGGAACTAGTAATTAACTCAAGTTTCATCTGTTTTGTTCTTTTACCTATCTGATGATTTCTTGGCTGCATTTTCTCATCATGCTGTGAAAAATAAAAAATGGTTTCCTTACTTGAGGAAAGTATGCATAGTTTCAAACCCTTCTGCTCGATAGACATAGAACAAACTCACTATTCACATCATATCTACTTAGGATACAGATCAATTTTATAGTTGTTTTATTTCAGCCCCCACCCAATTTTGGGAACTGCAATTATTCAAACTAGATGGCATCATTTATTTCACTATCAAACACCATTGCATTATTTGTTGTTACCTTACAAAGATGATGAGACCCAGGCTCATATTATTTTACTTTAATACTTTGAGTTCAGGGGAATCCATTCTTGATTTAAATATAAAAGAAGCAAAACTGTAACATGTGAGGAAATCTTGACTTCCTGTGGGACGCAAAACTGAAGAGATATTCATATGATGTCAAAGGCCAAACTCAAAATATTGAGAAGAATTTTTAATCTATTCAATGCTCTAAAATATTTTTAATAGGACAAAAATTAGATGAAAGATTCAGCATCTCCAGGACAGGGTTGATTTCTCATTTAAAGACCGAATGACATTGATCTCAAATAATGTTTACTGCACATTTAATTATCTGACTAAAATAAGCTGTGAAAAAAATCAAATATCGTGTCTATTTTGTGAAATGATGCATAAAATCTGCATGTGTATAAAAACAGGTGCAGAAAATTCAGATTGTAAGTCAGAACATTAACCTTGTGTTAAGCAATTGCACTGCACTTCGAGAGAAGTAAAAAGCTTAACTCGGGTCTTCATGGATATTCTGTGTAAAAATGAAAGGCTACCAAGATTCTAAAAGGTGAATACAAACACTTAAATCAAAACAGCAGTTTCACCAAATTTACATAGTAATGAATTTGAATTAACTTTGTGAATAAATATTGTTAACTGTTAAATCTCATAGTTTTAAACCACTCCTTCCTTCTGCTACAAGTACCACCCATTTTGAAGGTTTTCCAAAGGTTGATATTCAAGTGGTAAAGTTTCATGTAGTTATTTAATAGATATTTTTAATATATTGACAAATCTCAATATTGGATTGCGTTTTATGAAGGCACCTGTAGAAGGCTCCAAAATACATCTGGTAGATTTTCTGGATTCTCACATTCCAAGATTCAGTACTTATCATCTCTGATGGGGACAATCACAGGCCTCCAGGACTCTGGGCAGTGATGTCAGCATCTCCTCCCTTGAACAGTCAACACCTGGAGGTCATGTGATCATCACCCAAGAGGAGGCCTATCCTTCAAGAGAAGTTATTTTCCCATGAAGGAATTATATATCAAAAATTAGTCACCCATCCTTATTATTATGCTTAATTTAGTTTGATGTTAGAAAAGGTGTCTGTTGTTTGGTGGATTTGAGGTATTAAATGTACTTAAACATAGAATAAGTAGATCAGGAGCATTTTGTAGATCTTGAAAGGAATGGAAAATCTGTAAATCTACATGACAGGTGAGTGGTGATTTATCCATTTAATTTATCTTCTTGTCTCCATTGTTGTATAATGAAACACTCCTGTCATATATATCCAGTGTAATATTATTCATTCAAAGATAATACCATCCACTAAGGATTCCTAAAGCGATTAAACAATACAAAATAGGACAACTAAATTAAATGATAATCTTGAAATGCCAAATTTGAATTAATGAATACAAAATTACATACAGGAACAAATAAATTGGCCAGCCAAACAGGAAAAGGCAAATTTTATCATAAGTGACATGTGCAAAGTATGCACCAAATTATTCATTATGTTGGTACCTTTTTTTAATTGGACAATTTGTCAACTTATTTCAAAGAAATTATCAATTTTAATATTATTTTATTTTTATGGGCATGCATCTTCATGTGATGTTTGTGTGCATGTGTGTGTGTGTTTGTCTGTGTGTGTGCATGTACAGGTATGTATGTGTGCATGTGTGTGGAGACCAGATGTTGACAGTGAGTATCTTCCTCACTTAGTCTTCTTAACTGTGTTTAGTAGGAAAGGGTCTCTTGCTGAACCCAGACCTGTGCTATTCAGCTCATTTAGTTAGACTACTGTTTCTCAGCGTTCCCAACTCTGTGATCCTTTAATATGGTTCCTCATGTTGTGGTGACCCTCAACCATAAAATTATTTTTGTTGCTACTTCATATCTGTAATTTTGCTACGGTTATGAATTGTGATGTAAATATCTGCGTTTTCCAATGGTATTAGGCTACCTCTGTGAAAAGGTTGTTTGACCCTCAGAAGAGGCGTGATGCACAGGTTGAGAACCACTGAGTTAGACTGTTTTCCCTGGGAACACCCCTCTCTGTCTTCAGAGAACCAGTATTACAGGTAGACTACCAAACCCACCTGGCACATATTTCCTTGTGCAGCAAGCAATCCACAAGGCAAGTTGATCATGTTTCCAATATTCAAGAATTGCTGTAGTCCTTTAGTTTTTCTGTCACAGTTTTCTTTTATCTCCACTTACTTGATATTTTCTTTCATTTATATTTTAACACATAAGATATCGGTCTCCTGATAGGGACATATGACAAGGAATATCCATTTAGACTATAAAGCCTGCTCCAGCTGCTGGCAGAAATTGTAGTTGATCAGATTTCTTTGCTATTTGAAGGTCCCAATTATTTTATTCTTGAGAAACTCATTATTTTGAAGAGAGAAAGCAAATTTACTGTAATTGTAGTATTCAAAATCACTTTTTGAATACTACAAATCCTTTATTTGAAAAAATATCCATTCAGTGTTTATAGGGGTGCATATAATTCAACAGAACTTATGTATACTATTAGTTCTAGATTTTTTGTATAAAATTTATCATAACCATTAAGCATCAAGGCTCATGTGTGTATGGGTAAGTCAGAATGGTGTAGTGTAATCATAGAATGGTCTATGATTCTGAAGGATTGACTTAGGAAGACTCTTAATATAAAAGGCAAACCAATTTATAAGATGTTAGAAATCAAATATTTAGGGAAGCCTCAATATTAAATGACATCCTGTAATCTAGAGTGTGGGGGAAGAGTTGATATTAATAAATCATGTGCTCATGTAACTCTGCTTTTTTTAACAACAGAAGAAAGGATTTCTCTTAACTCAAATTAGGAAATTATTATACATTTTATATATATATTTATATAAAAGTTACAAGTAGCAAGCATATGACACAAAGAAATGGAAGAGTAACAGCAATATTTGAGAATGCATGCTTTTTACAATGTGTCTAATAAAGAGGGCATTTTTCCAACCTAAATATCCAGTACTGACATGCAGGGTATTTTCTCAAACTGTCAATTCAGTCATATTACTAAGTGCTTAATCAAACAAAATTCTGTTGTAGGGTGTGAATGGTAAAATACCTGATTTCAAGAAGGCATTTATGAAACTCGGTATCTTCCCTTGATAAAAACAAAAAGGAAATCAGGGGTACATAGAAATGATATGGGGGAGATAGAGAGAAACACAGAGGGAGAAGGGGGAAGATATTTGTCTTATTGCAATCTAGATTTTACTCATTATTTTTTACTGCATTTAATTATAATGAACCAACAGGTGTGTACAGTCCACTGAACCTCTAGCTGGTGTTTCCATGATCCATTTTTCCATTTTTTCATTGCAGCATGTTCAAAATCACGCAGGAACGCACTATTCTCAAGCAGTCTATATAATGAAAACAATGTACATGTAACACAAGGTTCACCCCAAGTTGTGGTTTTTGTTTTTGTTTTTTTCACAGATCACACGGGTACAATCATGTAACAAAGACGTGAACAACATATAAATGAAAGTGGAAGTGACAGTAAAGTAAAGCTGGGGTAGTCTTAATCAGGAACTAATTTCTTCTTCAAGTTTCCGTAAATCTTAGAATGTATTTAAAACCTAAGGAGCACTTGGTGATCAGCAACCAAATTAGGAAATGGACACATCATTGTGCAGCAGCAGGGATGTCTTGCCGAAGGAATAACACATGTCTGTAACTCTTAAGTTTGGGTAAAGGCAGTGGAATGAATTTAGAAATATGTCCACTTTTCACAATTCACTACAGAATTCTCTTTCCACAGTCCCCATGTTTGTATAAATAGTTCTCTGAAAATAAAGCACAGTTAAAACATTTTTTTCCCAATGTAAAAGATGCAACAAACACACCAGCTTATTAAGGTCATACAGAGCATGGGATGCGTTCTCCTAATTCAAGAACAGTTGATAGGCTCGAAGAGTTTTGAGGAAATTAGCTGTGAAGCAAATTTAATTGGAGATGAGTTAGAGTAAAATAAATGTAGACTGCCAAGTGAAGATGTAAAGCCTGTGTGAGGGTTCATGACAAATAGATGCACATGTAGACAACTGAAAGTTATGAGGCCTTTAAAACATGAAACATTCAAATTTTATTTTATAAAATTTGATCAACATGCCACATTTAATTTTAATGAGATAAGCTAATTATTCATGCAAAAATAAGACTGCATAAATACCCCCAAATACTTGGTGTTGCATTTGAATAGAATAGAGCCAAATTGCGTCAGTAACTGCAAGTCAGATGCATTCACTTCAGTTACTTTAAGAGTGAATATTATTGTATGTTATTTTTTCAAAAACCTGGGTTTCCTGAGCTAGTCCTTGAAAGAAAGTTCATTACTTTTATTATCTTTGTCTTACAATGTAAATATTATTAGCTTATTCTGCTGTTGAGCAATGCTTGATGAAGGAATATTCAAATTGATCACAAAGCTATGCATCCTACGAATAGTCACTCCATTACTATTGCATCCATTCCACTTCTATGTGTGAAATGCCATGAGATAGGTAGCTTAAGAAATAAGGAATAAATAGCACATTCTCTGAAATGCTGTAAGACAGTTGCAACAAAACAGAACAGAATAGCATAGGACAAAGGGAGAAGGAGCCAAGGGCGTCTGCTTACCTTGAGTTTTCGTTTTAGACCCTAGTTGTGTTGTATTCAGATTCGTGTTTGCTTAGAGACCCAATGAGGCAGAACCTGGAATGTTACGGCTATTTCATTCAACAAAGTAATATTTGCACAAAATATAAATACATATATCTACTTTAAAATCATCCCTAAAGTTAATAAAGCAATGAAAATTATGGTATTTCATCAGCATGCATGAATATATTAAATCAACTTAGATATTTTAGATTTTTATAAATCAAATTTATAATTCTATATAATTAGATAAATTATAGTAAACATGAGAAACAGCATAATTAAACTAGATGTATATTGGAATTTCAAAAAAATAAACCATTACTAAATCAAATTTTCTGCCCAATATTTTTACTCATTTTAGAAATACTAACATATAACACATTTTATATATATATAAATGAAAGATGAATAAAATGTCTCCCAATTTTTTCTATATTTAAATATCAATTATTAGCATTTTATCATTCAATGTTATAAAATATAATTGTAATCTAAGTATTACATCATATGGGAAAATATATCTTTCTTAGCAAAATAAATAGATTCTATTGAAAAGTATTTTATTTTTGAATTAAAAATATTCAATAAGTTGGTATCATTATCTTGGTAAGGCAACAGTTTTAAAATATTATTTTCTGTCCTAAAATATAATATTGATGAGAGAGCAACAACTATAACTACGTGGAGGCAAATTAGTTGCATAGATCTCTATTATAAATGGAGTGTCCTGTTTTCTGTAGAAAAGTTCTTATATATGCAGAAATAAAGTATCTTTGGTCTGTGTGCACAGGTGTCCTCATACACGTGTACATTTCATGCACAAGTATGGGATATAAAATGAACAGTCTAGAGCTAGGAAGAGAAGGAAAGGGAAGAAGAAGGGGGGATGAGGACACTGTGGTTTCAACTACCATTGGGTGGGGAGGACAATGAAGACAGACTAGAACGAATGCTGTGAGAGCATTTCCATCTTCAGTTAATGGTTGCCATCAAATATCTATGGATACTGACCGCTGGACGGATTTCTCATGTCTGGATAGTCTGTGGCTTGTGGTGGGCACCTCCTCGATCTCATCGATGTCACAGGCATCTGCAGCATCTTGGGAGTAGTTGTGTTTCATGACCAGGATGTTCCTTCTGTTCACGGGTGGGATGAGGGGCTTGACTGGCTGGGTGGGTATCTCTGCCAAAATGGAAGCGTCCCTTGTGCTGAGGTTACTGCGGCTGCCTTTTGCACTGGACAGTTGGGATCCACAGTGATGGTCATGAATGCATTTGGAAGATGATCTCCGCAGTTTATGGTAACTCTCAAAGTCATCTGGAAAGTCAGCCGTTGCTCCGGTTCCTCTGAGCGTGCATAACTCATAGTGAGGAGGCTCAAATACCTCCTGGAAAACGGTCTGGTCAAAGTCTGACTTCCTTTGGACGTATTTTTTACGAGGCTGTTTGATCTGTACAATGACAGAAATGATAATAAGGATGATCACAATGCAGGAAGTCACGCCAATGACCGTCCCACTGGTGTTGGTCAGCTGATCCAGCAGGCTGGTTTTCCTCTTTTCTGTAGGTAGGAGAGAGTGAAAACAACAGACAGACAAGAGGAGAAACAACCCACCACACGTTAATATCGCCTTCAAAATACACTTCCAAAACTTTAACACAAAACAGGCTGAGCATACAATTTTCACAGCCCTAAAGTATGTACACAACAATGCTTAAAAAAAAAAAAAAAAAGGTTCTGTTTTCACAGGGGCTCTATTTTCCATAAAAGTAACTATCTAATTGCTCACTTCCTACATTGAATGTGTACACACACTTGTATGTGTGTGTGTGTGTGTGTGTGTGTGTGTACAAATGCATATACATGCTAATATTTGCAAAAGACTTATAAAATAGTATTTGTGCATGATGTGATAATTTCCTGAACTATGATTTGTTTTCTGTTAGTCATATAAGGATCTCTAAATTCCAAACCAGTAAACGAATGTCCCTGCCTTTCTCTCTGTTGCAGCTTGGCAGGGAAAGTGAAGTTATAGGAATTACAGCATTTTGATACGGAGAATAACTCAATACAAAAATCACAGCAGACATTTTGTAATAGAAGCATGACAACTTGCACATATTTCTCCAAACAAAAATTATTATAAAAACTGACCACAAAATTCTGGTACAATGAAGATATGGAAATTTTCCTATTTGTGGACAGCAAATGGGCACATAGGAGAAAAAAGCCCAGAGGCATGGGAGAGAGAATGCTCAGGAGAGAGTATCTGCATGTCCAGAGGCTTGGAAGGATAATTACAAACAATCATTCTTATGGAGGTACTAAAGAAATTGTCCCATTCCCTAAAAGTAAAATGAAATATGTGAGAATTCTTCAGGAAGAGTGACCACCATGTAAGCAATGACTCTCTCTCTCTTCCAAATCATCAGCTATATTTCAGGGAAGTTGAAGATAAAACCACAAGGCTCCATCTGCAAAACTGAAGATGGAAGAATAAAAATTCTGGGAAAAATAGTGCAGAAAAGTGAATGTAGCATTGGAAAAATGTATCAAATACTCAAACAAAAGCATATTAGGAGCAAAAAGAGAACTTAGAACAAATGTATTTTTTAATCAAAGGCTTAAAACATCCCACATTAATGATAAAATGCACGTCCAAGTTCAAAAAAGTTCAAGTAGAGTAAATGTAAAAGAACTAGTCAGTCTTTACTATTAAAATAGTTTTTTAAAAATATACAGGACAAGAAAATAAAGAAATCAGCAAAGGGAAAATGATACACCCAGAGAAAGGATCTATACAGATTATCATGTGATTGATGATCATTGGAGGTCATAATACATGCTCACTGATTCAAGGCACCACAAGCAAAATCAAATTTAAAAATCATATAAATAATTCTATACCCAAATTCACTATCTAGTAAAACTGATTTAAAAACTGAAACATCATTGTTTGATATAACAAAATAAAAAAATATATATAACAAAATGAAGAAAGAAACAGAGAGACAGACATACTTCTGAATTTTTTCTTCAAAGTCATTTAAATTTGTTTCATTAAAAAATACAGTGAGCTCTGTGCATCATTGCACTACAGAGCCTAGACTTCATAGAGATGTGGTTTCTGGTAACAATAGTAGAATTGAGTTTGGTGGGAGTTAAACCATTGTTTATATTAAAAGAAGGGCACAGAGATAAGGAAAATCCAAATATAATTACATGAAACAGAAACAACAAACAGGAAGAATTTATAGCAAATTCTACTAATACAGACTGTCCTTACTCTGTTTCCACTCTGAAGACAGAATGATATAAATTAGCAGTTATTACAATGTGCAGTTGTGGTTATAACATACATACATATAATGTGGAAAATAATGGGTGAAAGGAGTAGAGAATGTGATATATAAAGGAAAAAAAATGTTCTATATTTCATTAGAATTGTCAGCCTACAAAAAAAAACTGAGATATACTAAAAAGTTAAGTTGTGCGTTATAAGCCCCTAAGCCATCACAGAAAAAGTAAATCAAGAAAATATTGAAAAACACTAAAAAAGAAATGTTACAGCAAAGCATATCTACTTAGGCAGAAGAGATTACAGAAGACAAAGAAGATGAAAAGGTATATGAGACATACAGAAAACAAAAAATGAAAAAGGCTGTTGCTGTGGGATGTTCTGTATGGCAAATGTGTTGCCAATAAAACACTGATTGGCCAGTGACTAGGCAGGAAGTATAGGCGGGACTAACAGAGAGAATTAAAAGAACAGGAAGGCGGAGGGAGTCTCTGCCAGTCACCGCCAGGACAAGCAGCATGTAAAGATGCCGGTAAGACACGAGCCATGTGGCAAGGTATAGATTTATAGAAATGAATTAATTTAAGATATAAGGACAATTAGCAAGAAGCCACGGCCATACAGTTTGTAAGCAATATAAGTCTCTGTGTTTACTTGGTTGGGTCTGAGCAGCTGTGGGACTGGCAGGTGAAAGAGATTTATCCTGACCGTGGGCCAGGCAGGAAAACTCTAGCTACAGGCTGTGAGTCCAGTACGGGAAATACAGCATTAGGTATGGATAGATTAAGTAACCTAATGAAACAACAGAGACTGTTAGAATGGATGAAAATTAATATTAAATTATACATCAATAGTAGTAAATATTTTCTGTATAACAAGTAGAATGAACTAAGGAAAAGAGTAAAAAAAAGACAATCAAAGAAACTTGAATGCAAACAAAAACACTTTAGGACAAAAATATGTTACTAAGCTTTTAGATCTTCTAATGGTGATAAAGAAGTTAATTTTCGGGACAGTATAACAATTCATACACTCATGGATTCAAAACCATGTGAAATGAAAGCTTTAAAAATGTAGGCAGAAAAGGAGGCCATCCAATATTATATGACACAGAAAAATAGAATATCCTCTTTCAATCCTGCAGAAGACACAGATGAAAAAATAAACTAGAAGACTTATACAATGCTCTACGAACATACCAGACGTGGAGATATAAAAGACTGTGCCCAGTCTCAGATGCGCACTCATGTCAAGAACAGATGCAACATTTCTTTAGATCACAGTATGTGCTAAGCCAGAGAACCAACCCCAGTAAATGACTAGTGGTCAAAAGAAGTAAGTTCTAATATCACAAGAAGATTAGTTAAGATTTCAAAGATGGTTTAGCTGTCTGGTAAAGAGGCAGTACATTTTTACAGCAGATTCTCATGATTGCCCTTTTATTTTATTTTTTATTTTTTTTGTCACATACTCTTACATGCCACAAACTGATGTTGATGGCTACTCCCTAACACTAAGGTGTGGGGACTCTTCAGAAAGCATTTAATTTTCTAGCTATTTCCTAGGGGTTCTTTAGACTGAAATTATCACTAACACTCATTATCAAAATAGTTTCCATTGGACAAATGTGGTAATATTTTATTTGTGCCCTAATAAACAAAGCTTACTTGGAGATCAGAGGAAAAGGCCAGCCACTATATTAAACATAGAAGTGAGGCAATGGTAGCACACAACTTTAATTCTAGCAGTCAGGAGGCAGAGATTCATCTGGATCTCTGTGAGTTCAAGGCCACACTGGGAACAGAGCCAGGCATGGTGGTACACACCTTTATTCCCAGCACTAGTTAACCATAGAGGTCTGGAGATCTGTACAGAGAGACAGGAAGTGATAGAGCTGGGCAGAAAGAGGAAGTGATGTAGCTGAGTGGAGAGAGGAAGTAAAAGGACAGGGACAGAAAGGCATATAGGCATGGGTATACAGGAAGTAGCTCTCTCTTTGTCTGAGGATTTCTAGTGATAAGAACATGGCTGGCTTCTTTCTGCTTGCCTGATCTCTCAGTTTCTACCCCAATATCTCCTTCCAGGTTTTTTGTTAATGAGATCACTTAGCAATTTGTCTTACAGACAAAGTTTTCTTACTGACTCATGGATTAATGGACACTGGGCAGGACTCTGCTTCTCTTTGCAGAAAGTATTTTGATGGATCATCCTAAAATTTAAGTGGGAAAGTGTTTCTTGTTTATCTTCCCTTGAATTGGGCTTAACATTCAGCCATAACAACAGATTGTTTTTCTATGTTAACTAAAATGGAGCATAACTCAGCCAACAAGTCCTATTTAAATGACCATATATTGGTTGTGGACTGGCTGACAGGGCAGGAATGCTGGGAACTATTTCATAGGACAGGGGAAAAAAAACGTTTTGTTAACAAAATAGAAATGGCATTAATTGAAAACAGAAATGATCCAAATATTTTATCTCTAGACTATGTGCAAAAATGTACATTGGAAAAGGTTGGGATAAAGAAAAATAGAATAGAAGAAATGTAATAAGGTACGAAGGTGTCATGGAGAAGTGAGGCTCTCCACCGCTAGCTACATTTTTCTTCTCTTGGCTCTGCAAGTTCTCTTGAGGTATCTTTAGTGAGTGTTCTGGAATGTAAGGAAAGTCACTGTCAGTCTAAATGAGGAAATCTCTGAGCACACTGAGGAATGAAGATGGAGACTATTTACAAACTGACGGACGTAGGCAAAGACAGACAAAACCACACCCTCTGCTTTTTAAGACTGATGCAGATACAGCTCCTTCCCACTCTACGGCTCTGTTTTCTTTACCTTTACAGTGATTTTCATCCCAGGGATACACACAGTTCTGGAGCCCATTGCAGACGAGCGTGTTGTTGATACACATGTTGCTGTGGCAGAAGAACGTGTTGCCTTCACAGGGAGCTGAGGGGAGAAAAGAGAGAGAGGGGGAGAGAGAGAGAGCATGACAAAGGAAGAGAGTCACATCCAGTGCTCTTTGGCTCATTACGGTCACTGAAAGTCTGAACGCGACAGAAATTAGGATGTGCATTTAATAAGACATGTCACTTGTTCCTCACATTGGTTGCCACAAAGATCATTACTCCTGGTGACAGGAGGCTCAAGTTGTCATAAGGACACTAATCTCCATTCTCATCAGCACATGCAACTTAGGAAAGTTATGGTACTTTCCCTGGGCATATGCATGCCATACACAGAAATTCTACACACATAGATTTAGATTTACTGTACAAAAGTATTAATCAAAGTTGGAATATTTTAAAAATAAGTATGACAAGTATTAGTGAGAGAAAACATATATTAAACAAAACCCAATAAAACACTTTAGCATATGTAAAATAAAAGTTATAGCAATCCAGAAGCAACAAAACCTTAATCTTCAACAACCTCAAGAAAATAAGAAAATGCACATTCTTTTCATCCTCTCATACACACACACACACACACACACACACACACACACACACACACACTCACACACAGAGAGAAATAGAGCGTCAGAGACAGAGACACAGAGAGAAACACAGTCTGTCTCTAGTATCTATATGATTTACACGGTCTAGTAACAATGTCATGGCTAATTTCCAGACTACAATATACATTTAGGTAATGGGAGCTAAAATTAGAACTCCAAGGTGGTAAGAAATGTGAGTAGAGGGTTGTGAAGGCATGTGAAGAGCAAGGAGAGCAAATAAAAATGTCCAATTTGATGTTGATGGCAGAAAACATGCATTTATATCATTATGCCAGTAAAAAGATCTACTTAGTCTGCAGAAATATACTGCACTGTAGATTTTTAGTTTACAGAAATACTTTTAGAACATTTCTTAATCTTTATAATCAATGTATACCTCGTTAAGTTTAATTTTTGTGTTAACTTTTCTCAGTAATAATTTAGTTCTCTTCTGTAGTACTATTTCTAGGAAAGTAAATATGATAAATATGCCATCTATGAGAAGTTTGAAATCAGTCATTAAAACTTAATAATGATCAATGTTATATTAACACTATAATCATAATAAACTTTAGAAATTTCAAAACTACATATTTCATACATTTAGGGAAATTAGTTTCTGTACTATATATGCTGTGGTATTTAATATTGTCAGGAAAATATTTTACATAAGGTAACTAAGGGTATTTTCATATATCTAATAAATTTTTGTGAGTAAAATTGCTGAATTATGAAAATAAATAGTAAAGCTGAGGGAATGGAGAGATGGTTGAGTGATTAAGAATGCTTACTGCTCTTTCAGAGGACCTGGATTCAGTGCCCATCACCCACATGGTTTACATCTACATATAATTCTAGTTCCAGCCATCTTGCTCCTTGTTTGTCCCATATGCCCCTGTGTGCATTTGGTGCACATAAACTCACCAAAGCACATAAACTCACCAAAGCACATCCTCACACAGATTAAAAAAATAGACATTTTAATTTTAAGGAAGGCACACACAAACTCAGGCCCAATGGTTTGACTGCTCCTTGCTCTGGCTTTCCCAGTAAACAAAGTTTACTTCCTACAGTTGTAGGAAGTTGAGATCTACTCTAGGTTCCTTGTATAAAGAGTAAAATACATGTAATATGATCTGAAAAAGCTATAAAAAGCAAATAACCCATGGCAGTCCTTTTGAAAGTACTATGCTTAACACTTCCTTAGATTAGTTATTTGTTAAGAGGCATGTAAATCTGTTATAATGCAAAATTTAATGATGTGATAGATTTTTGCAAAAATTTGCTTTTTAATTTGGAAGTAAATTTCAGTTCCTAGAGACTTTGTAGAACTGATATTGTCTGCTACACAGATAATAAATGTTGTCAAAATTTGTAACAAAATATAAAGGCATTTTCTGCAAATAGATTAGAGTGACTGTAAAATGTGTCTATGGTAAAGCATTATTAATAAATTGCTCTGGTGTATAGTTATCTACCAAGTAAGAATGTCTTTAAGATACTTGTCTATTTTTTGCCTTCTAGAATACCTTGCAAATATTTTAATAATTGATATGTTGGATGAATTAGTTTAAAGTTTTTAAAGTAATGGATCAAAGGAGCATTTTTCCTTGGACATGAGACAATGTCATAGTGTACTGCTAAGAGTGTTCAGATTGATATTTCAAATAGTAAAGATGTGATTTTTGTCTTTTTATGCTGCTTTCTGATTATGAAACTATTAATCAACATGTCCTTTCAGTTATTATATGTGTTTTGCTTTTACTGAGAACATAATAAATACAGATGTCAAAAAATTTTATCCTGTCATTATATCATTAAGCAATGGGAAGCACCATCATTTACCTCAGGTAATATTCTATCTAGGTAATTAATGCACTACATTTTTCTCCCTTAATTTGGTAATATCAATAAAATTTTTGTACAAATCACAAAGAAACAGGCAAAAATACAAAAACAGCAAATAAATGCCATCACAGCCATAAAGCAAATTTGTAACATGTTAGTACTTGAACTAAAATTAAATTTTGAAAATAGGGAAAAGCTACAATGTTCTATCAGGACACTGAATGCTAGGACTAAGACTGTCATCAGAAGGAGCTTTGCTTTTGGCCCTGAGGAATAATTGGTATCCCTAGGCAAAGCAGGTTAACTAATTGTAGAACACACCAACATCTGGCTTGGAATACTGGCAGGCCAGTCTCAAACTCCCAGAACACCTCTTCAAACTTTTACCATTGAGCTGGCCAACATGATAAATACATGTCAACTGTCTTATTAAGTACTGTACTGAGAAAATGATGAAAACTAAGGTAAGAGCTTGCAGAGTTAAGGGCATTGGCCAGGCCTTTAAACACTGCAATAGAGAGGCAGTAAGAAGAGGACCAAGAGGGCAAGGTCACACTTGGCTTCATAACTACCCTGTATCAGAAAATGGATACAAGGGATTACAATCTTGCAATGTTAAGGTGATACATAATATCAAGTGAAGCGGCTTAATGATAATTCACTTGTTAACGTGTAACGTAAGCACTTTTTTGAGAGAGCTTGGCCTTGCACTAGGTGACAATGCTTATTGGACCATCTTGAAAGCAAGATTTCTGGTTATCTTTATATCTTTAATACATTGCCACCATTTAAGATATTACATTTCAATTCTAGAAAAAGAACAACAAAAATAGAGCTTATACATATTAAATATCAAGACAAATTTAAGTTTTTAGCATATATGTGTTTGAATAAGACTATAGCTTTAAAAAGACGATAGCTTAAATATATGTATTTACCTCTGATAATCTGTTTTTAGACTTTAGCAAGACCATCAAAATAACATTTATTTTCCATTATTAAATTTTAACAACAGATATTCAAATATTCAGTTTCCATCTTTATGAGACAATAACAGCTAATCTAGAAGATTTTATCTGGTCTTTTAACCTCAATATAAAAAAAAAATTCAAGGTATTGAGATCCTGTCCACTTGAGGATTGATAGAAGTGACAAGGTTGCCTTTTATTGCGATAAAAACTTTTCCAAACTTTCAGAAAAACCAATAATATATCTAGACTGTGAACTATTTATAGGCACCTTCAATGCAGTTTAAATTTATTCACTGAATATTCATCTGAATACTTCAAAATAAATTATGTAGACACAAAATTAAAAACTTTTCATTTAAGAAATAGAAGAAGTGCACTGTGAGCTATATAGATCCCAGATGTCCAGCTCATAAATCCCAAGACTCTCCATGTCAAATAGGAGCTGAATATTCAGAAAAGTTTCATTGTTAAGAACTTGCATAACTTTCTTTGCTTTAAATAATTTCATTTATCATTTAAAAGGGAAAATAATTTTTAAAATTTAAGAGTCATGTTCCTAATGTTAAAACTTCATTATAGTGTGCACATTCTTAATTAAGACAAATTAGTGTGTAAGCATATCTATGTGGATGCAATTTAGTAAATTAGTAGGTCAAAATAGTAAGGTCATTACACAAATACATTATGAAAAAATGTACAGGAAATATGAAGTCAAAATGTGGAGTATTTCTAGGTTGTTTCTAATGGTTATTTGTGATATTTACTGAAATTATATTGTGTCTATCTCTTTTTGAGAAAATTTCAATATTTTCATATTCATACATATACACACTGTGAAAGCTCAAGAATTTTCAAAACCAGGTATAAAATATTGATCAAAAAAGTCAATTTTCCATCTTGGTTTTTATATTAGGAAAATGGCAGTTTTTGTAGGTTATCTATATTTCTCTACAATTAAAATTTAATAAACATAAAATGTAGTTAAGGACAATTGTGTGCTGTTATCTTGTATGAATTCTTAACTGTTTGCACTCCGTCCACAAGGTGGCAGGCCTCTACCACACTTCACTGGAACTTTGTCAGGATGATTAAATACCCTAGTGACACAGCACCCCTGCACCTGAGGACTAGCTCCAGAGAAGTAAATGAACGAGGGTCCACAGAGACACTGTTATGCCGTGTTAGGAAAGAGAAAGTGAAAGAAAGACACACACCTCAAACAGAACACTGTTTACTTATTCTAAAAATCCATATTTTATAAAAAAATTAAAGATTGCTTGGCTACTAAGTTGATAAGCAGTTTCAGTTCTGTAATTA
Organism: Peromyscus aztecus; assembly: GCA_902168405.1. NCBI lineage: Eukaryota > Metazoa > Chordata > Mammalia > Rodentia > Cricetidae > Peromyscus > Peromyscus aztecus. The sequence goes on along the minus strand of CABHPQ010172646.1, from coordinate 33,474 downwards.
AGAGGTTTTAGAATTATAACTGCTGCTTTAATGCTGAAGTCCATAAGTGTTCAGTCACACTGTCAAGGTCTTTTCTTTCTTCAAATAAATAAAAATTCCCTAAATATTAAATCAAATGTGAAATAAAACATTTCTTTCTGGGATGCTGATATTTCAACTACCCGTCTTCTGAGGTAATGACTCCATCATGGGTATTTTAAGTCAGTCACACAGTCATACCTCAGCAATGAGTTCAGAGAGAAGCCCACTGTCACATGTGGGCTTATGACTGTGCTTACAATCTGACTGGGGGGTTCAGCACTGTTCTCTCCTCATGCTTCTCTTCCTTTTTGTTTCCCTCACATTATTCTAAAAGTGATTTAACCTCTGCCTGCTCCAGAGCTCACAGGGCATGGTGACACACACATGCACACCCCACTCTTCTGATTTGTCCTTTTCTGCTTTGTCATGTCCTCTACCTCTAAACCAAGGGAACTTCCTGCAGACCTCTGAGGAAAAGGAGTGGGAGGAGGAAGAGAACAGTTGAATCGCCTCTTTTTATTTACTGGGTTAAATCATTATGAGCCTTGATGATAATGGCTTATTAAAACCTTCCTTAGAGATAAGAGCTTATTAAACTTTCTGATCTTCAAGATGATTTGGAGTCTTTTTTATTTCTTTTTTGATGAAAAATAAAGAGAAGTTCCACACTATTATAAACATATATATGTGATTTATGTCTATATTTGATAGTGAGATACATAGTGAGTTCATACTGCATGCAAAGGCTTGCATAATTGAAAACTCAGCTGATTTCATTCAAACTCATCATGATCAATTTTGTTGAGGATTTTCTGTGCTCTGCCAGCTCCCTATGCCAATTTCTAGAAGCAGCTTCGGTTAAATTTTCAGTCCTCTTCAGATCGCTCCCCTCTCCCCCCATGTCCTTTTTACCCAGGCTTATTGTTTACAAGTAGCCCATCAGTTTTTACTGAGTCTGAGCTTAAACCATTGACTCAGGACTCCCACTGGGCCCTCAAAATTGTCTGAGAAACAGTCTTGCTCAGAGCATTCCAATTCCCACATGGATTCTCTACTTGGAATTCTAATTAGCGTGCTAACTGAGTATGGCTGAATGGAGTCATGGAAAGGGACTTTCATCCATCTCCCAGCCAGCCTCAGCTCCCCTTCATTCCCTTATTTTTTTTCTTTCATTTTATCCTTGGCTAATTGATTGGTACTTACTTTAAGCACAAAGTGGTTGGGTTCATAATGACATATCCATTCAAACACATACCATACTGTGGCTGTTCCCACCCTTTAATCCTTTCCTGTCCCCTATCCATCTTCTTGGTAGTCTCTTTCAAATTTGGAGGCTTAGCAGAGCATATTTTGTAAAATTATATTTCAATAAATTTGAAAATATAAGGAATGAATAAATTCATAGACATATGTGACCTAACACAATTAAATCAAGAAAGATACAAACAAGTGAGACAGATCAACAAGCAACTGATAAAGCTGATCAATGACAGGGTTAAGTGGACTGATTACTAAATCCACCCTGACATTTTAAAAAGAGCTAGCACAAATTCTTCAGAATAGTCCATGAAATAGAAATGGAAAGAATGTTATCAAACTCTGAGGTGGTATTGTGTTCCCTGAAATATTGTGCACGCTAATAAACTTATCTGGGGTCAGAGACAGAACAGCCACAATATTAAACATAGAGGTTAGGCAGTGGTAGCACACGCCTTTAATCCTAACATTCCAGAGGCAGAAATCCATCTGTTCAAGATTACAGCCAAGCATGGTGACTCATGCCTTTAATCCCAGAAAGCCAGCCTTTAATCCCAGGGAGTGATGGTAGAAAGCAGAAAGGTATATAAGGCGTGAGAAACAGAAACTAGAAGCATTTGGCCTGGTTAAGCATTTGGCTGGTTAAGCTTTCAGGCTTCTAGCAGCAGTTCAACTGAGACCCATTCTGGATGAGGACTCAGAGGCCTCCAGTCTGAGGAAACAAGACCAGCTGAGGATCCAGCGAGGTGAGGTAGCTGTGGCTTGTTCTGGTTCTCTGATCTTCCATTTCACCCCAATAACTGGCCTCAGGTTTGATTTTATTTATAAGACTCTTTAAGATTCATGCTACAAAACTCATTTTTGTAAAGCCAGTATTACCCAATATCAAAACCTGATAAGGACACACACACACAGAGAGAGAAAGAGAGAGAGAGAGAGAGAGAGAGAGAGAGAGAGAGAGAACAATCTCCCTGATGAAGAGGATGAAAGAAAAAGAAAAATATTTGCAAAAAGAAGTCAACATCTGGGCCGGGCGTTGGTGGTGCACGCCTTTAATCCCAGCACTCGGGAGGCAGAGCCAGGCAGATCTCTGTGAGTTCGAGGCCAGCCTGGGCTACCAAGTGAGCTCCAGGAGAGGCGCAATGGTACACAGAGAAACCCTGTCTCGAAAAACCAAAAAAAAAAAAAAAAAAAAAGAAGTCAACATCTCACCAAAAATCAAACACTATGAACATATGTTACTGCCTTTCAGAATGCAAGGATGGATTAGTATATACAATTCAATAAATGTCATATAGCACAAAACAGACTTAACTTAAATAAATTACATGATCATTTTAATTGATGTAGAAAGGTCTTTGATGGAGTCCAGCATCCCTTCACGATAAAAACCCTGAAGGAACTAGAAGCAGAAAGAATGTGTCTTAACATAACAAAGGGCAACTGTGCCAAATGTAAAGAACTAAAAACAGTCCCCTAACATGAGGAACAAGAAGGACACTCTCTCCAATTACATAATTTTCATTACAGTACTTGAAATATTAGCAGAACAATAAGGAAAGAGAAAGGGAAAGAATGATATATATTGGAAAATGAAGCAGTTATTCCTACTTGCATATGGTTTGACTCTATGCTTTATCCTGTGCTTAACACATTCTAAACACTTCACCAGAAAACTCTTAGAAATGATTTTTAAAAGTCCAGGAAACTAGCAAGATATAATAAATACTAAATTTGGCAGCATTTCTATTACATTAATGGTCATGTTGAGAAAAGTCTAGGGCAACAACCCCATTCAAAATAGTTTCAAAAACTATTTTAAAAATATTATATTCCTGGCATTTCATCTGTCAGCTGTTCAGCCTAAATTCTATGTTGTGATCTGAGTCACTCTTGTATCCATCCCCTTATGCAAACTGTCCTAACTTGTGTTTGCTTGTTTGTGATGTGATGTGTGTGTGTGTGTGTGTGCGCGTGCGCAAGCACACTTTTGTCCTTGCATCCATACATGCAAATACAGAGTCCAAAGAGGATGGTAGGTGGCTTCCTTTACTTCTCTCCATTTCTCTCCTTGAATGACAAGCTCCTATTACAATCTCCATTGCTCTCAGTATGCCACAGACACATTAAAACAACGAGTTTACATGGAGTCCGTGGAAGCCACAACATCGATCTTGTCACGGGAAATCTGATTACATTTCCTCTCTAAGAAGAACTCTAAGTCTTTCCCAGAAGGTTAGATTAAATCTCAAACCTCCCACACCATTTAATAGACAGTGTTGTCCATCCTCAGAGTCGCTGTTAACCAGTTTGTCTATAATCTAGATACCCTAGCACATGCACAGTGACACCTTCTCCATCTTTCCCTTCCCACCACTTGGGCTATGCTGTTTAATACACATTTCATAGAGCTTGTGTTGGCCTCCTCCAACTTACTTTATTAATGTGCTGTTTTAACACTTCTGTATGAGAAGCTAAGGCACCAGGTACAACTTTTGTTAGTGGTGTGTGTGTGTGTGTGTGTGTGTGTGTGTGTGTGTGTGTGTGTGTGTTAGTGCACTTTTGTCTATTCATCCATGACTGCAAATGAAGAGGCCAGAAGAGTATGTTAGGTGACTCCTATTTTTTGGGACAGGGTCTCATTTTTTTTTACATGTGCTCTGGGGATGTGAACTCAGGTTCTCTTGATTTTATAGTAAGCACTCTTACCCATGAAGCCAACTTCTCAGGTACAAGTACTACTCTGCTTACTTAATCTATGTTCATTTGTAGACCACATAAAGTACAAATTCTTCAAGCAGGACAGTGTTTATGAGGGGCCAACTTTTCACTGAAGTCTGATGATGGTTTCAATTTCTAATGAATTTCACTCTTTATTCAGTATTAACGATGAAGGACAATGCTAGATCATCAGAAACAGCAGTTATAACTCATAATAAAATATTTATTTTTAGATATCAAAACCAGATTTAACATGTAGTGCTTAGTACTAACCACCATTTGTCACGGTGGTATTGTAGCTATTGAGTGGGAATGACAAAAATCATAAAATATGAGTCTGTAGCAGTGACTTAGCTATTAAGGGCACTGGCAGAGCAATAGTGAGGACCAGAGCGAGGAGCCCAGCATCCACACAACACGCTGCATGTGGGGATCTGACACACTCTTCTGACACTCGTGCCAGCACGGGCATGTCCACCCTTACACATGCACGTGTATATACTCATGCCTAAATACAGACATACACCAAAGTCTTTTAAGAATCATAAACACATCAAGCCATCAACATTTCTGCCACAATTTCCCACTCAAATAGCTTTTTTCTGCCATCATATTGTAAACTAAAAACGCCCCTTAGATTTTGCAAATAAGTATAAATAACATTTTACTGTAACGTGTTTACCAAACTGGTTCCAGATATAGATTTGTGCACTTTCTCTTCGTGTCTTTTATCATTTTTCCATTTGCTTTAAAAAAAGATCAATGTTTGCAAAACTCTCTGTTCTGATATGATTGTTCACAAAAGCATCCAGTTTTAGAGAAACAATATATTACCAAATCTCTTTATGTAGTATACAAAATTCTGCTTACAAACTTCACTGTAATCTCACACAATTATTAGATCTCCCTCCAAAGTTTGTGATAAAATTGTAACATCCCACCATTAACGATTGCAATATGGAGTGAAAGCCATGATTCCACATACACATCGTATTCCACAGGTAGAGGTAATTTATTTCCTCCCCTGTGATGCGAACCACATCACAAGACATCTACGTCAGTTTTCACTCCCAGGAATTATTGTACACTTTTATGCCATCATTATGTCTGCTTTGACTCAGCTGCATGATGATTTATTCATTGTGTGCAATTAGACATCACAGTTATAATGAGGAGGATGTTGGACTGCTTTGCACTGGAGTTATTATTAGGCCCTGCACATTTGGTACAGAGTTTGTTTTGTGACTGATTTATGCATGTCTGCAGCCGCTGGTTAGTGTAGACACATTGTTCTTACAAAGGTACAATATTTGGCTTTGCTGCTGAATATTCCAAGTTCCAATAGAAGAACCTGCAGTAAACAATGATTTGTGCCAAGTCTTAACAGGCAATATTGTCTGAAGTTTGTGATTGAACTACTTCAAATGCTGATAGTTCAAGATAACAATCTTCTGTCTTCATATGGCAAACAGATAACACTCATTTTCACTGACAAATATAAACTACAATGACTGCAAAATCATATACATATACATACACACATTGTATATATATGATTACCAAAGACTCTAAAATCCCACATGACTGCTGCGTCGAGTCTCGTACTCAGGCTCATGGAAACTCACACTTTAAAAAAGTGCAAAGGGAGATCCTCAATGATTAAAAATCAAAGTTAAGTTGATTTCAACTAAAGCAATTATTTTGGCCTGAAAAACTGAAGGCACAGATTAATATATATTACTATTCTATGCACTTGTGCATGTTGAGCCTTCCTACTGATGCAAGTTAAATGATGAAGTCAATAATAAGAGTCCATTACAAATAATGTTTAAATATTAAAGTGACTTGGCTGCGTTTTCTTTACAGTACAGTTGAAACCAAGGGAAAGTTTTAAGAGAAAAGAAGTGAGAGATGGAGGGAAAGATGGAGGGAGAGAGGGCTGATTACTCATAATACAATTTTATATCATTTTCCTTGCCTCCCTGGAGGAGGAAACATATTTAAACCTTTTACCTATTCCACACTATCATTCCCATTACCTGGATAGTGCACTATGGAACAGTCTAGTCATTCCTTATAACAAAGTGGCAGGTTTAACTAGCTCATATTAAGATATGATATTAAATATGCATCATCCTATTATAGCTTTTGTTTAAACAACAATCCTTTTGTAAATAGCTGACCTCAGATTTTTCCCTGAAACTATCTGACATTAATTTTTAAATTATAAACACACATCCATTTGCCAAAATCATATCCATATGGGGATGCTTCACTGTTATTTTGCAATAATAAAAATTACTTAATTTGAAAGATAATTTCTTTATGCAGAAAAGGAATACGTGGTCATAATTTATAAAAATGGGCATGTATTTAGATATAGCACAATTAGTTAAAATTGAATATATACAGCCTTCAAGTAACCTCACTATTGCTTTTATACTCTCAGCAACAACTCCTCAGTTATATAAAAATCAAAAGAGAAATAAGTCAAAAGAGAAATAAGAAATGTGGTAAGATAAACAGCAACATCCTACCAAGGTACATTCCCTAGCCTGTTGTAGAATATTATTTTAAGATGTGTTACATTTGTTTATGCTGTGGAACATTTGTTTAATGATGTAAAGATGTGTTGCATTGGTTTAACTCTGTGAAGCTGTGTTACTGTGCCTGTGTAAAACACCTGATGGTCTAATAAAGAGCTGAACGGCCAATAGCAAAGCAGGAGAAAGGATAGGCAGGGCTGGCAGGCAGAGAGAATAAATAAGAGAAATCTGGGAGGAGAGGAGAAGGAGCAAGAGAACAAGGAGAAGAGGATGCCAGGGACCAGCCACCCAGCCACTCAGTCAGCTATGGAGTAAGAGTGAAAATAAGTTATACAGAAGTAAGAAAAGGAAAAAGCCCAGAGGCAAAAGGTAACCTGGCTAATTTAAAGTTAAGAAAAGCTGGCTAGCAACAGGCCAAGCTAAGGCCAGGAATTTATAAGTAAGAAAAAGTCTCCATGTGTGATTTATTTGGGGTCTGGGTGGAGGGCCTCCCCTAAAGAGCAAAGAGTAAAGAACTTAAGGGTGAAAAACAACCAACAACACTAGCCCACCAATAATAATCACAGAAAAAGAGGCCATCAATTTGAGAGAGATTGGGGGGATGCTGAGGTATTTTAGTCTGATTTCTCTGTTGTGATAAACACCAGGATCAAAAGCCAGGTAGAAAGGGTTCATTTGTCTTACATGTCACTATCACAGCTGATCACTGAGAATTTAGGGCAGGCACTTCAGGCAGGAGCCTGGAGTCAGGAACCAACTCAGACACCATGGAGGAGCACTGCACACTGACTTACTCCCCAAGTCTTTCTCAACTTGCTTTCTTATTCTACTCAGGGCCTCCTGCTCAGGATTGGCATCAAATTCAGACTGGGCCTGACCTCATCAAACATTAATTAAGAAAATTCTTGCCCCCCAGACTTGCCTACAGGCCACCTGATCAGAAGAATTCAGTAATCAAGGTTCCTTTTCCCCAGATGACATTAGTTGGTGTCAAGTTGACAGAAAAACAACAAAATAAAAATAAACAATACAAAACAAATAAAAAACCCACCAACTAGCTCCAGTATACTGTAAAAATGAGGATTTGCCCATTGGAACTTGTTGTACAAAGTCCATCAACAGCTAAGTGGCCAATGGGCAGTAAATGGTGGAGAGATTCCACTGGCCAATTCATGACTACACCTGAGGCATAACATAGCAATCAGATGTCTTAAGCAGTGGCATATTTACAGCCATATTGATTAATTGTTTTCTGATATTGTAAATGAATTGTAATTATTCCACCAGAGAAAACAATGTGAGTAAACTTATTTACTTAAATAATATTGATCCCTTCAGAAAGTCTTATTTTTAGCTTTTAATGTTTTACTAGATCAATACATATTCCATGTAGAAAAGGCAAAAACTAGTAATAATCTAAAATTATTAGTAAAAACTGAATTCTATTATCTTCTACATATATGTAGAAGTGGATATTTCATGTTAAATATTTATCCACTATACTTACAAGAATATGTGCATAGTGTAGATGGTTTTTGTTAACTGCTTTATTTTAGCATCTTATGTTAAAAATAATTTGATACAATTCTCAACTACAATATTATCTTAATAAAGAGCACATGCATTTCCAGAACCATTTAACTATTCAACTTAAGAACATCACATTTGGGCTAGCAATTTAATCTCAGGCTTGGGAGGTAGAAGCAGGCAGATAGATGTCTGTGAGTTTGAGGCCAGCTTGGTCTAAATAGAGTTTCAGGCCAACAAGGGTTCTCTCAAAACAAACAAGCAAACAAGAAATGTCTCCCAATGTACAGTATGGCTCATTAAGGAAGGGAATGGCTCAGTTGCCTTTAGCCTACTGGCTATGGGTGAGATAGGACCTCTGTTGGCCTTTTCTGTATCGAACACACAGATTGCAAGCCCAGTGCCACTTTGAGATCTTTGACAGCAATTAACTATGCAGCTCACACATGATTGAGCCTGTATGAAAATGAGTATTCAGAGACAGGTAATGCCTGGGGGGCACTCACCAACCTAAGACAGAGCACCTGTGTGGCCTGGGCAGGCGTCTCCATGACGGGTAAGGTGACCTGCTGACTTCCCACACAACCCAAGTCAGAAGCTCATTTTTTAATAAAAGGGGGACCTGTAGGGCCTTGACCCCCGTTTTGGGTAACTGCTGCCTTGCTTGCGCACCTTGACCTTGATATTCCTCCCTATGCTAATTCCCTGCCAGGTTCCACCCTCCTGAATGCTTAAGAGAAATTCCTTGTCTGTGTATCCTGAATAATGGGTGTTAACAGATTAGAAGCAAGATTGTAAAACATCAGTAGCGAAATTCTGCCCTCTGGGGTCCTCCCATTGTGCTGAAGCCTGTATTTAAGACCTCCTCCTCTCTTCAATAAATGACATTCGGCATTTAAAATTAAAAAAATATATATATTTTTAAATTAAATAAAATAATAATTTTAAAATTAAAAAAATATATATATAATTGAATGAATACTACAAATGTAATCTATGAATACCACAAATGTGATTAATATCATGAGTGCAATTAATGAATATCATGAGTGTAATTCAAAAAAAGAAATGTCTCATATTATATTATTTGTTTAGTTTTTTTAATATTTATATTTTATTTTAATTATGAATGTGTGTGCATATATGCACATGTGAATGAAGGTGCCTGTGGTCTGTGATATTCATGAGGGCATCAGACATCTTGGAGCTAAATGGTACACATAGCTGTGATTCTCTTGGTATGGGTGTTGGGAACTGAACTTGAATTCTCAGCCATAGCAGTATGAGCTCTTAACCACTGGGTCATCTTTCCAACTCCAATCTTCATTGTTTTAAACAGATGATTTGCTAGTGTATAAATCTAGTTAATGTTAAAAGGTATTTTAAAATGTAATGGTACATGTTTTGATATGTTATATTGAATTGTCCCTCATGAAAGTTGTTTTCCCAATAGAACTACAAAAGCTTTCACCTCACTTTGTATCTTAGTTGGGGTTTCTATTGCTATGAAGAGATACCATGATTACAGCAACTCTTATAAAGAAAAACACTTAACTGGTGTTGCTCACTTAAGATTCATAGGTTCAATCCATTGTCATCAAGGTGTAGCTGAGAGTCCTATGTCTTGCAGGCAACAGGAAGTGGTCTGAGTGTCACACTGAGGGAAGCTTGAGCAGAGAAACCTCAAAGCCTGCCCCCACAGTGACACATTTCCTCCAACATGGCCACACCTCCTAATAGTGCTACTCCTTTTAGCGGCAATTTTCTTTCACACCACTATGCTTTGCCATCTCCAGACTGGGTTCTTCATCTTCTAAACTAATCTGGTGGATGAAGATCAAATGTCATGACTGAGTGCACAACTTCTGTTACTGCTGTATTTAGGATCATTTCCTACATAGAAGGCCATATGTACTACTTTATAATTAACTAACTATTTACTTATTTTTTTTCCTTTTATGATACAGTAACCATCCTTCTCTTACTGCACTATTAAGTTTTTATTTCTTATAGAGTTAAAAACAAGGATTTATTTTGAGGCTGTTCACCCATTCATCTTTCCCTTTGCATTTCAGCTATAATAGTTTTTCATCAATACAAATATTAAATATCATACATTTAAATATAGTGATTTTTATCACCTATGTTATGTTTTGTGTCTATTTTAGAAAGACTTGCCAAAATATGACATAAATTCAGCAATTTTCTCAGTAAATTTTATATACTGTTGATATTTAAATCTACGCCATCTGGTATTTATGTTTCTGTATGATATATACGGTAAATATTTCCTACATTAATAAAGTGCTCTTAATCTACTTGAAACACAGCAATTTATAATGGTGTGATATTGAAATATACCTCACCAAGACATACTTTGGAATAATCATAACTGATGGTTTATCTTTCTCTACAACATACAAGTTAGTTGGTGAAACACAGATTGAATATGGTCACTCTGGGGCTCAGTAATGATCCCAGGTTTGTTGTTGTGCTTGACATCATCTTTCTGGAAAAAAGGTTATTATTGAATAAACATCATAGTGATATCTGTACTTACTCTAGGTTACATGCTTACATCTAAGGTTTTGGGTCTCAGAACTGCAAATAAGAGAGAACATGCAGAATTTGTCTTTGGGGGTTGGATTATCCCACTTAATCTTTTTTAGGTCCATTGATTTACCTGCAAATTTCATGGTTTAATTTTTATTTACAGCTCATTAGTACTGCACCATGTATATATACCACATTTTCATTATCCATTATCCAATCAGTTGAAGGACTCATTGCAATGTGAAATAGTGGAACTTATATCCTGGGGGCAACCAACAGCTGTCTACCTAGGAGGGAATTAAAATGTGGTTCTGTAAACCTAGTCTACTATTCATGAACTATGAGGTCATGGAGCCTAGAGGAGAGCCTACTTTGCCACTTTCTTGAGCCAGTATGCTTTACAACAGCAGTCTAAATATTTATCCACACATCCACACTTGAGTGTAGTTCCTACTTCTCATCAAAGAAGCATCTTCTTTCAGCAGATGGAAACTATAATTGTTCAAAACGCAGAGAACCTCTGACTGTGAGTTTCGTGGCCTCAATTGATATGTCTACAGCACAACTCCAGCACCTCAGGCTCAGGAAACACCACAGCAGAATTGTAAGAGCTGGAAGAGTAGAATGTCTTCTATGACAGGAAAGATGCTCCCCCCCCATAAAATCTCAGTAATATGGTTGTTTAAATAAGACCTGCACAATGACAACACTAGTTAACAAATCACCAGAAATCTTAAAACACCAACCAGTTATTTTCACATAATCTCTGTGAGTTAGAAGCCAAGGACAGGATCACCACACAAGCTGCAATGCAGACATCAACTGTAGCTTTGATCTTCAACTTTGTGCTACGAATCCTTTCCCCAGATTTTTAGACTGTGTGGAACTCAGGTTCTTGGAGCTGTCTGACTCAGTTCCTCATTTCCTCACTGATTGGTGGCAAACTCTTTGAATTCCAGGGTTTGATGTGCTAAGAAGCAACTAGTTCACACAGGACTCCTCTAGTGTCAGCTGTATAACTGGATTATGTTTCATTTTCATAGAGTTCCCTGGTTTGGTCAGGCCTTTCGAGATGGTCTTCCATTCTTTCACCTTATAACTATTTGATTATGGATACACATTCTCAGGGAAATTTTGTCATAGAATACAAACTTAGCACCATTCACATCAGAAGATATCTGTAGGTTCTGCTGTACTATGGGTATTCTATCTGTAGGTGCTGCTGTATCATGGGCATTCTATCTATAAATGCTGCTTAATTGTGGATATTCTATCTGTAGATGCTTCTGTATTGTGGGTATTATAGATTGTTTTGAGACTATGAGATTTTTTTTTACCTCATCTAAGAATGGATCTTTACATTTCCCTTGAAATGCTAAGGATACTCTGTGCAATTTTATCAAAAACAAACCTACTACTTTGACTTGTCTTATAAGTTGATCTGAACCACATGTACTATGTTACTTGAGAAAATGATTGTAAATAATTTCCATATGACATTCAAATGTTCAGTATTTTAAAAATATCTTTTACTTGCTTATCTGTTTACAACACACATTCCCTGCTCACCAATCAAGTACTGAAAATGTATAAAAGCTGTACATGGGAGCAGAACAGTAAATAGCTCTCTAGAAGTGAGAATTGTCCTGGCTTATGGGATGCACCCATTCCTATTACTGAATTCACATACAAACCCAGAGCAAGAATGGTTCTGAAAAGGCAACAGGTGACGACTCATCCTGAACAGGTGGGATATACCAGGGTCCTCAGTTTACCCATATTGGCATTAAGTTAATGTTAAGTTAGTACTTCTGCCATAATTAGTTATGAATATATATATATATATACATATATATACTCAAAGTTAAATACTAAATATAATCCTTTTAATTAGATGATTCCTCAGGATAAAGTAAGTGACTATGGAAAGTGATGTAAATATATTAATCTGTATTATTAAAGAAACATTGACATAAAACAGTAAGCTAAAACTCAATTTATCACTAATAATTCTATTTAAGAATGACCCAGAATTATTTTCCACGATGGTATAGATATACTTTGTCTTACTGTCCAATCCCTGAACATGGAGGCAACTATACAGTGTTCGTTCTGGGTGTGTTATTCTTGACAAAGTGCGTAGCTGTCACAAACAACAGCACATGCCACAACTCTGGTGATGTTTCTGGTGAGAGTGAAAGCAGCTGAAATAGAGAGCATTCTTTCTGCTTCATGGAGCCACCAAAAGGAGGTGATTTTGCAGCCTTCACTGTGGGGAAATCCCTTTTCATTTCTGGGATCTTGGGTTCTTTTGACAACTAGTCTTATTTTTGTGACAGATATAGTCACGCAAGACAGACTCTGTAATAATGGGCTGGTGCATGCTAAACATCTGCTGATGTGACAATGAACCCATGTCCTATGATAAACTCATTTTTCCCTTTACTGCAATTAATTAATTAATTCAGATGAGAAAAAATGTTTGATAATTTAAACGTGTGTGTGTGTGTGTGTGTGTGTGTGTGTGTGCATGTATTTTCAGTCATCATATTTGTAGATCACATTAGTAGATTCTGCAGAATGTGGTCATTTTAATTTTACTTATGTCTTATAGTAATGTGATGGTAGTATGTTATGCTCTCTGATTTTTAACACCCTTGTCCTCAGTGCCCTCTTTAGGGCAGAATGTCTAACCCAGAATGCCTCAAAGGTAGCAAAGTAACATTATGAGTCAGATGTTCAGTCCTTGCCTCAATTTAATTAATACATTACCAAGAATATTTATGCAGGAAAGAGTGATGAAATTCTCTGGACATTTATCTGGTTCTGAGCTTATAACATGTGAAGACATGGGATAGATGATTTATAAACCCTGTTTTTACTCAATAAAGCATTTTACTTTCCTGATGTAGGTACAACTGGTTGCACTCTCTTGTAGTTCATTTGGGAACCCTAAGAAAATACACCATCTTCTAGGTGGTCTATGATCAACAGAAGTGTATTTCTCACAGTTCTGGATGTAGGAAACACAGGCATCGAGACACCAGCAAAGTCACAGTCTCATGAGGACCCAGTTTCTCCATTTCAAGTCTTTGCACTCCAGCCTTGTTCAGCAGAGAGAGAGAGAGAGAGAGAACTCAGATTCTGACAGAGCACTTTTTTATGAGAAGATGAAAATGCCCCACAGTCACCTCACAAAGTCCCCATTTTTTTACTCTATCATGCTGGAGTTGATGGTCTCAACATTTGAATTTTGAGGAGACAAACAGGTTTTTTATTAAATATGTGTGTTCTCAGGTATATATTTGTTTGGACATATAATTGCATTATGTGTTTTGTCATTAAAAAAATATCTGTATACGCATGGCTGTTGTTTGAATATTGTTTGTCTATTCTTGCTGGGGTCTAATTTCTACGGTGAAGTATTTAGAAGATGAAGATTTATTTATTTTGTCTTAGTTTTAGGAATGGAGTCTCTGGGAAGTGATTAAAATTAATTAATCATCAGTGTAGAGGCGAATCATTGACTCCAGGAAGCCTTGTATAAAACAAGAGAGAGACAGTGCACACATAGAAACTCATACACTTAATCATGTGTCCATACACACACTTGTGTGGACACATGCACACAGGTACACATATAATGTCTATGCTATTCTTTGCCATGTGATGCTCTGTGCCACTTTCAGACACTGCCATTCATCACAGAAACAGGCATAAATTTTGCACAACCATTACTCTAAACTCCAAATTGACCTCTTTATGACAGACACAATCTATACATATTGTGTTATTAGCAACAGACAACAGAATAATATACTATGAACAAAAACAACTACAGTCATCACCATCATTCACACTGCAATTCCAGATTTGCTGCCAAACTCATGTTACATAAAGCCACACCAGGTGAGGAACTTGAAGCTTCTTCAGTGAGTCACCTTGACAGACATATAGGAACCCCCCTGGAATTATTCTAAACCACTCAATTGCAAATAGAAGCCCACTTTGCATTTTCTTATGGTTTCTGCACCTTATCTAGTAGAACTTGGTTTCAATAAATAAAGCAATACACACACAGCTCATTTCATGACTTCCCCCTTCTGTGCACAAACACAATCCTGAACAATAGCAAATGAAGGAAAGTAAAGCATCGTGATAGAAATCTTTAGGAATATTTTAATCTTCTAATGATGTTATAGTAAAATGCAATCTGCAGGGTCACTTACAAGTGAGAATTTATTTTTGAACAGTTCTAGAAACTGCAAAGTCCAAGACTGACATACCAGCATATTCAGTACGTGGTAATAAGCAGTTGATAGGTCAAAACACCACACTTGGGTCTCACATGTTGGGAGAAGGGGTAGAACCACTTTCTGAGGATACTGTCCATGACGTCCAAGCCCATTAATGAGTGTTTGTCTTTGAAATCTAATCCTTTTACAAGGGTCCCACTTCCTAAAGGCTTCATATTGGTTATTAGAATTTTTAACATATGGAATTTGAAGGATTTATACAAATCATCCCCCCTTTCACTTGACAAACTGACCGTATTTTGTGCAACAACAGAGAACATTCAGTAAGACAAGCAAGAAAATCCAGATCACACACCAAGACTTTAGCAAAAGCTTATTGCAAATGAATGTAATGATCACAGAAACCATTATTATAACACCCCTCATTCCAAGACAAGTAAACATTTGCTCCTATGGAAGAACTTGATGGGTTGGGTGGACCTTCCTTCAATCTTGAAGGAGCATCCTGTATCCTATGGACTGACTGTTAATTGATACTCACTAAATGGGTTTAATATCTCATATAGTTACAGGTACTGAAATGGTATATTTTCGCTCAACTATACTTAGGTGGTAGGTTCATAGCATGACATAACATACCATTTCTTATATGCATGCAGATTTATAGATACATAGAATTTAATAATTCATTTTAGAGGTCAATGTAACCTTAGGTGTTAGCTGAAATGTCCTGCTATCCCACCTATTGTCAGTCTTTCCAATAGATTATTTCCCACATAAAAATACCAAAGTGTAAACTATGTGGTTTTCATTTTGATAACTGTAGCATCCCATGTACCTAATACCTTTTTGTATGATTATTACAAGTCCTTTAATTATATAGCTAAATGTGCTTGCCTCATAAAATAAAGTTATTGCCTCATTTTGCACTTGAGTAAAATAAAACCTTGAATCGTAGTAGATGTTTTAAATTTAGCAATATATTTTTCATTTATCTGTATTAAATTTTACAGCACAGATAAAAATTGCAGACTTTTCATGATATTTAAGAGATCCCATAGTAGTTTGCCATTCCATATTTTTGACAGTAAATTAGATAGGGGATCTCAGTAAGTCATGATTCCAAATTGAAAAGAATATTTTAAAATTTCCTCACACTGGGGGCCAGGTTAGATGGCTGAGCATCTAAAAATGTGTTTGCTACACAAGTCTGATGATCTGTTTGTACCCTGGAAGGAAGGAACCAACTCCACAATGTTGTCCTCTGACTGCCACATATGTACGACAGGACACCCCCACCATTCATGCACACATATCATACAAGCCTTAGCAATATGGAAAACATAAAACCATCACACAAAATCATGGTTAATTCTAGCCCATCAATGTGATTATTACCTGAACATCTCTTGTTGTAGTGAGAATATTTACTATTCATTTCTTAGCATTTCACAAGAGAAAAAAAATGTCATCATTGACTAGGTGCAACAGTTCTATAATGCACATATACTTCAAAATATCATGTTACATATGGCAAATGCATAACAAGTTATGTTAACAAAATAAAGTAAACAGAATGCTGAGGCCAAAATATCTAAGATGGTAGATCTCATATCAACTGTATTCCACAAAACATAAACTGTAATTAACACTTTTAAAATTCATACTCTAGAAGACCCTTATCAAAGGCACACTGCACTAAATGTGGATGAGCAATGTAACATGAGTCACCAAAAACTACACTAAGAATTTCCTCATATTCTGGTCTAGAAAATATGAGACTATTTTTCAAATACTATGATGAAATAAGGATCCAAGACCTCCAGCATTTTAACCAAGCACTGAGATGAAGACAGAGACTTCATCGTGTATAAACAGCCCACAGCTGGGCAGGATAGCGGACTCATTTAAAGTCCGTGGTCCTATTTAGAAAGATCAAGTGACATCTGAGGATTCTGGTACCACAGAATGGCCCAGCTGCATAATTGGAAAGGAATTTAAAGACAAAAGTATTTGGGTGTTTTGTAAAATAATTGTCTAAAACTTTCAACAACTCTGAACTAAAAATCTTGGCATCCAGTGCTGTTTACAACAAGAGATGTCTTAGAAAGCTCTGGACTCCTTTTCTCTCTTTTCCATTTAAGCAAAATGCATAGCTTCAAAATATAAGGCTCTTTCTTACCCTTTAAAGCTGAATTTCTTGGGATTTTCTTTCATTTGCTTATATTTGTGAACCACGAAATAGCCTAAGCTCCCTAAGAATGTCCTAATATATCTGTTCATACAGCTCATTATTTATTAAACTATAGTTTTCAAAATTAAAAATTAAAAAACAAACGTACTTTGCAGTAACTTTAAAGATTAAGTCACTTAGGCATCTTCTGAATTTTTTCCCTAATTCTCTGCCTTGCCAAGTGGTTCTCTCTCCCCTTTAATTGTGACTCTGCAGTTGCAAGCCTGTCTAGCTAAAAAGAGTCTGCAACGGAAGTGTACCAAAGCCAACATCTCAAACATTTTATGAAGTTTCGAAAAACGATATTTAAACTCAAGCTTCATCAGAAACTGCAGCATCACCCCCATATACTTGGGAAGAGCTAAACCGAAGGCCAACAAAATCCATCATTTCCCAGTGGAAGAGAATGCACTCGCTTAAGAGAGGTTATGATGCACATACGGAAATAAGTACTCAGAATGTGGTACGCAACTCTCACTGCATCGAAATGAGGGAAAAAGAACCACACTGGTTTTAACCACTTATTAGGGAACACCCTGCTGTGCCCAAGTTGCATGAAGAAAACCCCATTAGCAGCTGAGGAGCCTTGCAGCCTGGGACACTTCTGAAGGACAAATAGTCAAGTAAGGGAAGCTTACGTTCTTGAAAGGATGTGAAGAGCATCTGAAACCTGCTGTTGCGACTGCCCTCATCTGCCCACATGCGGATCACCCCCAGGCCTGTGCGCAGCATCACGTCGTTAGCCACCGTGCTGCAGAACTTGGCCTTCAAGTCCTCCACCGAGCTGCTCCCGTCGTACACCGCCACAAAGTTCCTCTTGCATTCATTTGAATTCTGCATCTCATAGTCCAAGAAACGTAAGTAAATCTGTAAAACAAAGATAAAACAATCTGTTCATTTCAAAAATGTAGAGCAATGCTTGGACCTCCTCTTTTCTTTTCAGTCTCACAAGACAGCCTTGATTGCAATCAGCCCCATTATTTCCCCCTGCGGTCCGCAGGCAGATAAACCAGTGCAAAGCAAAGTATCTTTAATATTTCTTTACAAGCATTATTATGCTGTAAAAAAAAAAAAACTTAGCTGTGCCATTTCCTTTAGCTAAGTTTTTTTTGCTCAGATGATTCTGACGTCATCCCATGATGTATCTAAAACCAGCTATTAGCTTTCAAAACTTACATGCCATTTAGCTTTGGATATGGAAGTACTTTAAATATTTCTTTATGCATTCTTGTTCAAGTGCCCTTGTTGTTTTGTTTAATGTATACAAAAAACAATTTACATTAACACTGAAGGAAAACAAAACATATTGAAAGACAGCTTTTGATTTTAATCTAAACAATTACACTTATTCAGCTTTGCAGTGGAGCGTATCAAAATATTTTAAAAGGCCAGTCTAGCTATTTTCATCATACTTAAAATCAAACCACTTAGCTCAATCTCCACAAATAAAAGTTAAATTAGCGTTTAGCACTTAGTGAATACAATGTACCGTGACACCAATTCATATGTCATCATTAAACGCTCTCAACAATTTTGTGACTCGCATGTCAGTGTTCTCAGATGTGACAACTCAGGCTCACAGAATAGAAACTACAAGTCAGAAGTGAGACCTCTGACTCCACAGTCTACACTCCTTCCTCAAGGACACACTGTGTCTAACACACTGGTTCTTGGTGAGGAGGAGTTATCTGATTCTCTTCCAGTGTGTATTCAGAATCACAAGTGATTGATTCAGCAGGATCAGAACAAAGAACGTGTTTGTTCATTCATCCATCCTTTCAGCAATATTCATAGCCTCGACTTTCAGTTGGTCACAGTCACAGTTAAAGGCATTGTGCAAATGTGTAAACAAGGAATGAAGTACTGAAAACATGTGTTTAAATCATGACACTTATATAGAATGTAAAACTATAGGAATTCTATACAATAAATGTAAATGAAACAAATTAGTGAAGGTGCAATAAGTACAATATCTGAATAAAACTTGCCTCCTTTGGACACATCAATTGCTTGTTTATATTTTATTTTGTAATCATGATATCTATAGGCTATTTTGTTTAAATTAGATTTACTTCATCTAGCATGCATACAAACTAAAGGTATACATTTATTTTAAGTTCACATTCATCTTTTTATATTCATTTTTTGTTGCTATTTCAAAAACTATGAAATTTATGGGACAACTTTTTCCCCAGATCTGGAAATGTCTATCCTAAGTTTAAAATTTCATTATTTTAGTTAATACAAAAATATTATTGCCCTTGAGTGTTATTATAAAATAGACATTGGACCCTGTAGTTTCTCTTAAAAATCAGTTGTATGCCTTGTCTCCTGAAACAAGATTTTTCAACAATCTCCTAAACACTCCGTGTGTCTGTCAGGTTCAGTCTCTGCCATGTGGTTCAAGTCTCAACCCAGCCAAACGTAACACTTTTACGTACAAAGTCAATGATCCCATGCCTCTAGCTCAAATCTTCACCTGAGGCATACATAGTATACAACCATTGAGAAACCTTGCTCAGGCAAATGTCTTCCCTCTTCCTTCCAGCGGTGTGTTTCTTTTCCAACACCTCAGACTTTGTGCTCCAGGGGCAAACTTTAACTTGAAGGAAGTGGTCCCTACTGTTTGTAGCAACTTCTTCCCAGTGTGGCAAGGTTAAGTTCAGTTCCTATATTCCCAGGAAACAACCCCCTACTGGGCTGACCCCCTTATTCCAGCAGTCTTTTCCTTTATACCCTCCAGACTCAATTAGAACTGAATATATTTCATGCTTCAGTTCCTGTGATACTTCCTTTCTACTCAACTAACTAGAACTCCCATTTTCTTTACTAATTTCATTTGTTCATCATTCATCATGTGTTTATTGGCTGTCCACAAACCCAAAATTGTTTTAAGTGTTATAAATAATAAATAATAGTAAGAGATGTTTAAAATAACTCTCAAAACAAACTATGACATAGATCTAAAGAATATGAAGTATAAGAAAATATATTGTAGACCTGTGTGAGTTGGAAATGAACTGTGATAGCTCACACCAGACCACCCTGACATAACTTTGAGGGGGAAGAACAGACATAGAGAGATATGAGGAGATGAACTGAGCAACTACGGACAATTGGAGTTTTTCTCTGATTTTCATACAACAAAGGTTTCATATGTAGGATTTCTGTAACTTTCCAGCCACTCTGGATGAATTTTAAGTTAGCTGACTCATCAACACCACACACAACACATAGTCTACGGAAGTACCTCTGTCACCATGTCCAAGTCATCGCTTTATGTTATTTGACAAAGATACTGACTACTACTCCCATCGTCCATGTGGAGTTTATTCTTCCAGGCAAAATAAAATTTCTGAAGTTATCCCTAGTATCCCAGAAATGTCCAGATTAAGAAAGCCTGATTTTGTTTTGGGTAGGAATGACTTTTTTTAGTACTTGGGTTTTTGAAGATCCTGTTAGTCAAAAGAGGGAAGGAAGTCTTTTCCTAAAAGCTTGGTAACTCTTTTGCTTTCTTTGCTGGAGATATATTATATTTAAGTGTTCAGGGAAAAAATCTGAGAGATGTTCTTAATTCCTTCTTCTTCCCTGTTCTCCAAGTCCAGTCACTCTATTTTTTTGCCAAACATCACCTCTGCCTATGTGGGTAGGGTGGCTTGGTGGGGTCATAATTTGTATAAAAGTGTGACTAGTTAGAAGCCTACACCACAAATACACACAGTGATGGTCTGAATTAATCTTAACAAGGATAACTGAAGTATGTGGGGACAGAGGTGAACGGAAAACTTCTTATGTAGACAAATCAGATACAGGGATCTTTTGAAAACTGTACTTCCATTTTAGGTTTGAAACCAGGTGTGTTGTGCTGTTATCTCACTGAAGAGAACAAGGAAGAAAGAAAAGATTGGATACTCAAGAAAAGAATATGGCAGGCTCAGTTTGGGGTATCAACATGAGCACAGTGACCCTACCCAGTGTTTTAACAGAACCAATAACACCATTACATGTTATTGTTTCTCTAAATGATCATGTCAAACTGCATTTTAAGTATTCATATCTGTAGATTTGTGGGGCTCCCACCCTTGCTCAAAGACATTTCTTATTATGGATAATGGACAACACAGTAACGTATTTCTGCTCAAAGTGCTGAATGTCCCTGCAAGTGCTCAGTCATTGATAAGACAATTGCATGTCCCCTTTCAGGCTCAGGAAGCATTGCAGAAAGGGGGCAGAAAGAGTGTCTGAGCCTAGGGTGGGGGTAAGTGACCTGATATGCTGTTTTCTGCACATAACATGGCTCTTGTATACATGAACTCGCTGCAGCAATGGTTATCTGTGTAAGTTCTATGCAAGATCAAGTTAATTAAGAAAATTTTGGCCACTTTGAGATCTTTGGCAGCAGTTAACTCTGCAGCTCACGCACGATTGAGCCTGTATGATAATGAGTATTCAGAGACAGGTAATGCTTGGGGGGCACTCACCAACCTAAGACAGAGCACCTGTGTGGCCTGGGCAGGCATCTCCATGATGGGTAAGGTGACCTGCTGACGTCCCATGCAACCCAAGTCAGAAGCTCATTTTTTAATAAAAGGAGGACCTGTAGGGCCCTGGCCCCCGTTTTGGGTAACTGTTGCCTTGCTTGTGGACCTTGACCTTGATATTCTCCCTATGCTAATTCCCTGCCAGGTTCCACCCTCCTGAATGCTTAAGGGAAGTTCCTTGCCTGGTACCCTGAATAATGGGCGTTAACAGATTAGAAGCAAGATTGTAAAACATCAGTAGTGAACTTCTACCCTCCGGGGTCCTCCCATTGTGCTGTAAACCTGTATTTAAGACCTTCTTCCCCCTTAAATAAATGACATTCAGCATTTAAAATTAATATATATATATACATATATACATTATATATATATATATAATTGAATGAATACTGTGAATGTAATCTATGAATACCACAAATGTGATTAATATCATGAGTGTAATTAATGAATATCATGAGTGTAATTTAAAAAATAAATAAATAAAGTAAAAAAAAGAAAATTTTGTGGGGAGGTGGGGAGGTGAGGAAGTGGGGAGGTGGGGAGGTGGGGCTGAGGTGCTATTGGCAGCTGATGGCCTCTGGGGACAGGAATACTTAATTCTTCTTTAGGCACATGGCCACTGAAACACCTCAGTGGATGATCCAATGCCCATTCACATGGATGGAGGACTAATTGGACTCAGAAGGTTCAAATAAATAAATAAATAAATAAATAAATACAAGGAGAGCATGAAGTTGGAAGGATGTGGTGGGGGGTGTCTTGGGGAATGTTAGAGCGAGCAATTGAGGCATGGTTATGATCGAGTTACATCTATACCAGTATGAAATTTTCAAATAATAAATAAAATTAATGAAAAGAACATAAATCTGAAAAATGTTAAATCTAAATTTTTGACATATGCAATGCTGTGTTGTTCACATATTCACATGAAATGCTCTTTAAAAGATGGCATTTTTCAGATGATCTTCATTAGAAAGCTGGAGAAGGGACTAAAACCATAACTTGCTTAAGAAAACTAATCAGATGAATGTGAGCACCTGGAATAAGAATCGTAAGCTCTGCTTTTTAGATTCCTTTCATCATGTAGCTTTGCTGTGTCCTGAATAACAGTCAGCAACCTGAAAGCTCTATAAAAAATTGATTGAAAATCTGCCAATTTTTGCAAGGTAACAAAAGTGTTAGGTGCAATAAAAAGTCAGAATACACATATATTCTAAATTACTCAGCAATAAGCCCAGAATAGTTTATCACTCTCAAAAGAACATACACATTCACCAGAGAAACACACAGTTTTACCAGCAAGGGAAGCATCCACCAGGACAGGTGACACATCACAGTCCATTTTTTTTTAATACAACACAAAATGATCATGGATATCAGTAGTATTACAAAGTTTAACAACAGCAGCAACAACATATATACCCACTGAAAGAAAAGTAGTGAAAGAAAATGATAAACCAAATCAAGAGGGAATAAAAACAGGAAGCAGTTTTTCACTTGGCACTTTCAAATCCAGATATTTCAGTGGCATGATAAGCCTGAGCACTTCTCTGCAAGCAGAAACACAGACTTGAATAGCAATTCATTGTTATTAGAAAGGAGTCTATTTCATGTATTGGCAATCACTCTGGGCTTCAGTTAATACTTTTTTACAGTGTTTGACAACACATTAGTGCAACAACGGCAGATTAGTGCAACAACGGCAGATTAGTGCAAGAACTGTTGAAGACAAAGAGAACTGAGATTTAGAAAAGTTGAGTCACAATTTTAAAGTGAAACAGGAGCTTTGGCATTGCTCTTTGGAATCCGCCTGACACCAAAACCACTTAAGATCCTCATTGCATCCTGTGCAGTCTTACGAAAAACTTTTACCAATTGTTCAAATGATGTATATTCCAGAGGGAAAGTTATAACCTTAAAGAAAACAAACTTTAACAAAATAAAAATAAATTGGGAAAAATTTTATAAAGTCGGGTATTTCCATTTTCTAAAAGAGGCTCTGAAACATTTTGATGAATAAATAAATAAAACTCAGAGATAATAAATGTGCCCTTATGTAATAAATGACTATCTTAAATTTAAAAGAAAAAAACTTTAAAATTAGGGCTATTTAATGTTGGAGTGTTGCTCTACTTAGAAAGTCAATCTGCATACTGGGCCCAAGCTTTGCATTTGACATTCTGCCATGAGTCTGCCTTACCCATGTAGTCACTGACTGGCATCTGTTCATGATGAGCAGTGACGGGCAGTACCTGCCTTTTACATAATTCTGTATCTCAAAATTGTTTTTTTTTCCACATAGAACTCTGTCTATGAAGGAAGCACACAACTGCCTTTACCAGCTTTTGTATAAACACTTGTGAAGCATTTATGATTATTTTGACCTTCAGCTTTTCTATTTAATGGGGAAATAAATTGTAGGTGTATGGCATTTGCTTCATCAGAATGAGAGCTATCTGTCCATAAGCTAAATTTCTTTAAGGAAAAAAATTACTGATCAACATTTTTCTCACTAGCTACAGTCTCTGTCATATGTAACTGATCCTTATAGATTTCAAAAATATCTTCCTGGCCTTGGAGGACAACTGCCAACGGCCTCCCATAAATTAAAAAAAAAACAAACAAACAAACAAAAAACCTTGTCACTGTGTATATTTATGAGAATAAACTTAGCTATTTGTTTATGCAGGAGAAGAAATAAAGAAAAATCTTAATTATGTAAACAATATACAAGCCCATTTAACGCAGCGGACATCTAAAAGTGTTAATTGCATTTCTTAAGTGTAATATGGCAGACATTTTATTTAATTATCTTCTCCTTAGAAAATTATTCCAACTACCTTGAAAAATGGTTCAGTGGTTAAAAGAACGTTTTGCTCTTTCAAAAGACCCAAATTCAGTTCCCAGCACCCACTGCTAGTGGCTGATATCTACCTGGATCTCCAGCTCCAGGGGATCTAATTCCTTCCTTCCTCTGGCTTCTGATTGCACCTGCACTCAATGTGAGCACACACACACACACACACACACACACACAAACACACGCACTCACATACATATGCACACACACATTCACAAACCCATAATTAAAAATGAAATAATATAAAAATAAAACAAAGCAAGCATTGATCATCTACTGTATCTATAATTTCAATGATTTTGAAAAGCCTTTACTTTATACCACAAGCTTGGGTTTAGGCCAAGTATGCATACTGATTTTCTAACCATAACAATACGTTAATATGAATTAGTCCCATTTTAAAGACATTAAGATAGTCATTATGACGGGAATAAGTGTATAAGATTTGTGACACAGTGATTCCAAGCAAAAGACTTATTTCAGGTAGCAAATGAAAAAATAAGAAAGGAAAAACTCTCCAGTCCCTCTGTGAAGGAAAGCGAGAATGATAAACAGAATAATATATAACTCTAGTGAAATAGTCAGATCGAAATCTCTTCTCAGTGAATCATTCTGATGCATTCTTCTTTTTAATCAATCACAAAGAGTTGAAACTGACAGGATGATTCATTGAACAAGACATGGAAAACTTCAGAACATATAAACCATTTCTGGGATTACCTATTTTCCAAATCACACTAATATGGAAGAAAGTGCCATGTTTATACGCAAAGCAAGTAAATTTATCAGAACTTACTAAGTAATACATTTACAAAGAAATTTTAATATCAGCAGCTCAGAAGTTCCTCCTCTCCTGTCATAATGATGTGAAAAAAACATACCAAGGCAATTATTTGAGACCCAACAGAAAGCTTATTCACAATAAATAAAAGTTGAGCCATCTGTGTGTCTGACATATGTTATTCACGGTTTCAAGACCACTGGACATCTTGATGTTTGAACCACAGTTTAAAAGCATGTTCCCAGGACTTTGTGCTTACTATTTGTGACTGGACAGGTCAGGATTATAACAGGTAGAATATTACATGAATTTGGAACGTTGAAAAATCTCCAGTTGGGAAACACAAATAAAAAAATAAATAAAACAGGTTCAGGTATAAAAATACTGAAGTGATTTTTGGACAGCTATAGAAAAATTCCAAAACATTTGAGTACTCCTCTACATTCTCACATTCTACATCTAATATTTCATTTTAAAAGTTATACTATAATTTTCTTGGCTATTATCTACTACATTAATATTTTTCATTTTCATATATTTTGAGATAACGAAGACAGGTTCAATCCTTAGAACCTTCCAGATTTTTTCTTGTTTTCAATTCTGGTCATTACCCCTTTTTATTGTTACATAAGAAATGACCTCAACCTTAGTTGATCCATTTAAAACAATCGGTTTATTACGGCACAATCCCCAGGTGAGTAGGACTCTAGATTTAGATTTAACTATCTTTTCAAAGCCTGGAATTCCATGTTCTTGCATTTCCAAGATCAACACCACCTTTCACATCCTTCATCCCCAGAACAGTTCTTAGTCCCCTGACTCCAAGGCTCCCTCTTCTGTCTGTAAGGAAAGATCTGCTGTGTGATTAGATTAAACTAAGCTATAGGAGCAAGTGGGTAGGGGGTCAAGATCATGATGGGAAAATCCACAGAGACAACTGACCCAAGCTAGTGGGAGCTCATGGACTCTGGACTGACAGCTGGGGAACCTGCATGGGACCACACTAGGCCCTCTGAATGTGGGTGACAGTGTGTGGCTTGATCTGTTTGTGGGGCCCTGGCAATGGGACTGGGACCTATCCTGGGTATGTGAGCTGGCTTTTTAGAGCCCATTCCCTATGGTGGGATGCCTTACTCAGCCTTGATGCAGGGGGAAGGGACTGGGTCCTGCCCCAACTTGGTATGCCAGCCTGTGTTGACTACCCAAGGGAGGCCTTCCCCGCTATGAGGAGTGGATAGGGGGTGGGATGTGGAGGATGTGTGTAGGGGGAACAGTGGTTGGTATGTAAAAGGAAAAAAAATTAAATGATTAAAAAAAAACTCAGCAGGGCCACCTCCCTCTGCTCAAAGTCATCTGATTGACACTTTCACTGGTGTCCCTCAAGCACCCTTTACTGAGTAATTTAATTGACTGCAACCAGATGTGTGCTGTTTGGACATACTTACGAAGTGAGAAGTGGGACTGGAAATTAGAGACATTTCATAAGCTTTTGCCACACACACAGGTCATCATATAACAGAGTTAACAGCTTGGTGTTTTATGAAATACAGACCTACTTTTCATCTTCTGACATTGACTTGATGATAAGTAGACTTACAATATTTCAATTTGGTAACAGATTTAAATTCAACTTGAAATAAGAAGATTATGTATAGATAAGAAAAGGTAGATTTTTATCCTCCCAAAACATTAATTATTCACTCTTGTTGGCACATGTTTGGTGAAACTTTTGATCCTATCTCCTGTAATGCTTGGGTGAACTTTATCATTTTCCTGAATGTAGTAGTTCTGAGATATCAGACTGGCCAGGAGTTCTGAGATATCATCATCCTTGCTGCAATCCCTGCTAACAGAGAGCTAAGTGTCTGAGCTGGTCTCAAAACATATTTTTATGGGATTTGGGTTTTAACAGGATTTTCATGTAATATTATTCAAAATTACTTGATTTTTAATTATTATACAATACCCCTGCCAAATTCTTCTCTCATTCCTCCCCTGGAATATCATTTGATTTCCATCATTAACACCAAATCCTTAGTATGTTGAATTCAAAGCTGTTTATCTCCAGTTTCAAATAGAAAAGTGCAGTTCCTAGAAGAGTGTAGATTAAGGAGATTGCTGCTACGCTCTTTCTTTCTAAATACAGCTTATCTTAAATTTTACATGAATTTTCTAAATACTGTTTGTGATAATTTCAGTTATCATATATTTAATCTTTATAATGCGTTGTGTCTATATTTATCTCTCATCACCCTGTCCTATCCGCGAAGACCTTTGCTGCCCTTTGATCAAGTAGGTCCCTCTCCCATTTTCATGCCCTGTCTTAACCACTGAGTTTAGTTGAATTTGCTTGTGGGACCAAGAGTGATGGGCCTTTTTACTACAGTATGGTCAATTTAGTAATAGCTGCAACAGAAGAAAATGACGTCTCCTCCTCTGACAACCTTTAATTCCCAGTAGTTCCTTAGGAAGGGGATAGGGCTTTGTCTTAGTGAGAATTTCTATTGCTGTGAAGAGACACCATGATCACAGCAACTCTTTTTTTTTTTCTTTTTCTTTTTCTGTTTTTTCGAGACAGGGTTTCTCTGTGTAGCTTTGCGCCTTTCCTGGAACTCACTCTGTAGTCCAGGCTGGCCTCGAACTCACAAAGATCCTCCTGCCTCTGCCTCCCGAGTGCTAGGATTAAAGGCACAGCAACTTTTATAAAAGAAAACATTTATTGAGGTGGCTGGCTTACAGTTCAGAAGTTTAGTCTGTTATTGTCATGGCAGCAAGTAAGGCAGCATGTAGGCAAACATGGTGTGGGAGAAGGAGCTGGGAGTTCTTACACCCTGATCCTCAGGCAACAGGAAGTGGTCTGTCTCACAGAACATGGCTTAAGCCTTTATGAGACCTCAAAGCCTGCCTCCACAGTGACGTTCTTGCTCCAACAAGACCACACCTCCTCCAAAATAGTTCCACTCCCTACAGGCCTCAGGAAGCCTTCCCCAGGCAGAGCTGAGTGGGGAGGGGCCCCATTTTGTACAGGTGTTGCCATCCCATTTGAAAGTCGTTATTTACAAACACCTAAAGCTCAGCCCTCGTGGAACTCAAGTGCAGATCCTTGCCACAGTTTGGTCTCCCGTTATTCGCTACAGGTGACCCTTCTCTGGATAAGATCTGTAACTAGACACATTAATTCCTTTCCTACAGCTTTGTTCTAGAATTCCCATACACACAAAGCCTGTTCACAGAAATGTGTTTGTAACCCCCCTACACACACACACACACACACACACACACACACACACACACACACACACTAAGGTTAACTCAAAAAGACCTCTATAATCCTGACTCTGCTTCTTCTATTTGTAAATAGCCACATCATGAATGGATTTCCAAAGTTATTTCTTCTCTGGTTTTCCTTGGAGATGCTGACTGATTATATTTCTACCTAAAGGGGTCACCTACATTAATAAAGGAGATATCAGTACATATTCTTTTTTTTTGCCGAATGCTAAGAAGCAACATGTGGTGTCTATAAATTTTAACGGTAACAAGTAAACTCTTTATCAGTTTCATTGTAAACTATGGAGGGTTGGGAGAGATTCAAATATTCACAGTGACCCATTTCAAGCTTGACCTATGCTTTGATAGTTTAGTCTCATAAATCAAAGGCTATCCACAAAAATAGGAAGCCCACCATGGCAGTAGACCTTGTTTCTTGTTTTTTTTTTTTTTTTCTCGGCAGCATCCAATGCCACTCCCTGCCCTCTCAACCTCTAATTGAACAGAAAAAGGCTGTCACAATAGAACCACCTTGGTTCAGCTCTGCAGGCAGCGTCCTCTTTGGGTCACAGACTGCCGGAATCTGTGACAGGCAGGTGCACAAGGCATTGTTGTTCTGGGACTGTACAAAAGACAGCTTATTTGCCAGCTGGCAGAAGGAGGCGTGTGTTTACACTCCACTTTAACACTGAAGCGACAAGGTGCCGCTAAAGACAGCAAGGTGCTGTGCATACAGTCCCTGTTTATAAAAGATTTTCATTCATAAAGGTGAAGAAAAACAAGCACCTTCCTGATAATCCGAAAATTGCATATAAGATAAACTTAGCTCTCTGATCAACCAGGTATTTACAACTTTGTATTACAAATACAAAACGGTCACTTTTTAAAATTCCTTTTGATATAGAGGTTTGAACCCAGGGCCCTCCACTGGCTAGACAAGGGCTTTGTCACCAAGCTGTATTCACAGCCCTCTTTTCCTTTTCATTTTGAGATAGGGTCTCACTAAACTGTCCAATCTAGCTGCGTAAACTCACTCCCTCTATAGTCTAAGCTAACCCTGAACTAAAAGGGCAACCATCTTGCCTTAGCCTCCCAGCTGAGTAGAGATGATCACAGGTCTATGCCCTCAGTCTCAGCTAGCAAATACCTTTAAACTGACAAAGAAAAAAAAGAAAAAGAAAAGCAGTGTCTAAATTACTATAAAGCAAAAAACTTTTAAAAAGACTTGCTCCCACACAGAGAGACGTGCAAATGTCAGAGCTGTGAGCAGGACCATTCTTTCATCGTTTCTAAGGTTCTTTAGTTACTTGTTTGGAGAAATGGGCAAGTCTCCTGATTATATATATATAAAACCAGGTGAGGAAAGGCCAAAGTACTTCTTGAAGGTCCAACTTCCTCCAAATTCTTTTTTTTTAAAAAAAGTGTGTGTGTATGGGGGGGGGGGGGCAAAAAGGTTTATGTTTTTGCTCAACCTGAATATCCCACCACCAAAATTCTCTGGTATCTATCTACCTTAATATTTCCTTTATGGTCACCAGAACAGAGTAAGTTTAGTCCTAGACTCACTGTCTTCTCCCTGCTTAGGTATCTGCTCATGTTAACCCACGTATCTTTTCTTCCCACATAATACTCTATTTCTAAAACGTGTATCAGGTCATGTCCCCTTTCTGCTTTCCTTTCCTGATATCACTAAGCACTTGGGGTAAAGTATCTATTCTCTGGAAAGACCCCAGAGCACCCCAGAGTTTACAGACTTGCCTCCCTCCACATCCATTGCCTCATTAGCTCTCAAGCTACTGCTTTGATTCCAGAAAGGTTTGCTGTCCTCTCTGCATGTAAATTCTCATGTACTCTCCCTGTTCTCTTGAGCACCCTCTGCTCCTGCCTAGTTTCCATGGTGCTGTTTCTCATGTATTCTAATGAGACCTTGACCACCTCTGTGCAGTAGTCTTTATGTCGTCTTTTCCTTCACATCTTGCTCATCAACAGCTCAGGGATCCACTCCTACTGCTTGCATGGTTTCTTCACATATATGTATGTCTAAGTACTAAATTACGAAAAGCTGAGGACTGAGTCTAGAGTTCTCTCTCTCTCTCTCTCTCTCTCTCTCTCTCTCTCTCTCTCTCTCTCCCCCTCTCCCCCCCCCGTGTGTGTGTGTGTGTGTGTGTGTGTGTGTGTGTGTGTAAGGTTGCATGTGCATATGAGAGCACCGATACACACGTGCCTCTCTGTGTGGAGGTCAGAGATCAGCTTTTGAAGTTGTTTCTCATGCTTCATTCACATTTTTTTGGAGGCAAGGTCTCTCATTGATCTGGGATTCACCAAGTAGGCCAGGATAGCTGGATCTTAAACCCTAGAGATCTGTCTTTCTCTATTCCCCAGCTCTGGAAATTTAAGTTCTCACCACTGCATCAAATTCTCCTTATACTGGCTCTAGAGATCAAACTTTGGTCCATATATTTTCAAGACAATCATTCTACAGATGAAGCCATTTTTCCACCCCTCTTCCTCTCCACTGTACTTTCATTAACGGATAATAATGCTCTGGGCTTTCCAGTGTCACTAAATCAATTAATTAAACAAAGAGTTGATTTATTCAATGAGTAGTCGGTGTATGTCCAGTAAATCAGTCACATTGTACTCTACCATATACATTGGAATGAGCATGAAAAGAGGATAAAAGGAAAATAAATAATATGTACTTAGAGGACAGTTCCTCTGAAGACAGACCTGTAAGGATAAATGTACTCTTTACTGCTCTAAAAAGTGTTTTCAAAGTGCTTGCTTGCATCTGAATCGGACCCATGTTACATTCACTGTGATGCATATAACAGTTAAACCATTATATTGTGTTTCAAAAATTGGGGTGGTCAACAATAGATCTGGAGTGTTTGTGTCTGAAAGACTGGAACAGCTTGATAATATAACCCCCACATATGGGAAATCATAACAATTCCAAGGAATACAGCAATTACAGAAGAACTGTACTCTCTCTTTGAAGAGGTTTGAGCTCTCCTAGGACCTCTGGCCAACATTTACCCTGTATACCTTTATTTCACATGCTAGAGATACATGATTTCATAAACCCTACCCACTTCTTTCTCAGATGTAACTTTAATTTAAAACTGCATATACTGACAATGAGGGTAGTTATTTAACACCATTCCTAACAACAACTCCAGCCTGACACTGGAATCTAGGTTCCAGAGAGGCAGACTAGCTTCGCTCATATGTACAATCTGTTAACCAGATCCCATACTGCAGCTTATTCTGGAAAGTTATGTTAAACAGGTGGATAACAATTCTCATTTCAAAACACAGGATACTGCTCACTTATGTGAAAACTAGATGCTTCTCAAGTCCACTCTTGTGTGTGGGTTTCACCTTTGGGACTGACCTTAGATCGTGGCGGGGCTCGGATGTACCACTTGCAATCCACGGCTTCACTGGCCGAAGCTTTGCCTTCCTTCAGAATCTGTATGGACTCCACAATTCCTTCAGGACCGCCCATCTCAAACTCACAGGCTAAATAATAAAATGCCAAACACACACAAAAATGGAGCTTAAATAATAAACCCAAAGTATACTTCATCGCAGAAAACAAAGACCTCTGGACTTTATCAAATCTCTGTTTTACCAACCTGGCAATGGTTTCAAAACTCCGAGGTCCTTAAAGTCAGGATCTTAAAAATTGAAAAAAAAGACAATTAGTTTTTTTCTGCATGTATTCCTTACTGTGATACTGAGTAACATTCCATCAAATTATCCAGGAAGTAGCCTGGATATACATTAGGAGAATTTAGGTGATAAAATAATAAGTACATGATAGTATTAACTCATAAATTTCAAGTGAAAGTCAATATAACCATATATTGCTACTAGCTTTTTTCTCAATACAAAAGGAGCTATTTTAAACCTTCAACACCATTGCTGCATCTTATGCTCAACTTATGAAGATATGTTTTTGTATGGTATATCCATGGGTAAGTCATGGTTTGAATCACTCCTACGTGTTACAAATAGAATTTGTATTCTCATTCAAAAGATTATGCAAATTATTGAAATACATTCTTGTTTTAGTAGCATGGAGGTCATGTACGAAAGTGAAAATCCCTCCCTCTCATTGAAAGATTTGTCCTGTTTTCTGCAGTCTCCGATTCATACCATGCTGGCCTTTATAGTACTCATTCGTTCTCTACCTTTTAAACTCAACATCCCTTCTCTCCTTTCTTGTTCTCTGTGAACCTAGTCTCAGGAACTAGTTCCTCTTTGCTTATTTGCATACTTCATGGGAAGTTTGACTCATCATACGTTTTGCAAATGTCCTTGTTAAAAGCCAAAGTGATGTCATCAATCCCATTTCCTAGATTTGGTTGTAAAATAGGAACACAGCCCATGAAATACAAAGTTGACTCTGAAGACTGCATCTGAGAATGTTTTCCCAAGAGAACACAGGAGGCGTTTTCAGTTTTTCTTGTTATTTTGGAGATCCTTGGGAATCATATGCAGTGGATTTCTTCATTGTGGAGAGGCCCCAAGATCAGAACATGAATACATCAACTCTGATGACAAGCCAAATGGAACACAACCCATATGAGGAACATTTCTATGATTTGAAACAATCTATGTCCATAGAGCATGGCCTGTTTGAATGGAATTTCCTCTATCTTGCACTGAACTCACCAATGGCTGTGGTGTAATAATATATGATTAGAAACTTTGTGTGAGTAATTTACAGTTGAACATGGAATTTAGGATGTTTTTTCTATAATAAAACAGATACGGGAAAAAATTTTACAGAATTTGAAGTATTTTGTAAAATTCTGCTAAAAAGTGAACATCTGCTAAAAAGTGAACATGAACTGCAGAATGAAAAGTCATTTTTCATTATGGCAAGAATTAGGTACA
>CABHPQ010172645.1:0-11266 GCA_902168405.1 Peromyscus aztecus | reverse complement strand
TGTGTGTGTGTGTGTGTGTGTGTGTGTGTGTGTGTGTGTGTGTGTGTGTTTAAAGAAGGTAAAAGAGTGAAGAATCCTGATCTGGAGGGAGTTCCTGTTGTTTGTGAGACTGTGTCTATGAATCCCATAGTCTCCAACTGCAATCCTCCTGCCTCAACATCAAGGGTACCAGGCTTTTTTGTGCAGAGGGAAGTGTTTTCAGTTTGGAAATGATTCTTGAGGAGCTATCCTGATTAATTTCAGTTGTCAGTTTGTCAAAATTTAGAATCAACTAAGAGTGTAGTCTCTTGGCCCAACTATCAGGGATTTTCTTAATTAGGTTAGTTGAAGGAGGAAAGCTCACTGGGAATGTGGGCAGCACCTTCTGGTAGCACCTAGAAAGAATAAAGTACTAAGGAAAAGTTTTTGCTTGTTTTTCTTGCTTATCTTAGCATCTTACTGACAGGTTCATCTACCCTTGTCAAGAGTTCTGCTCTGTTGCTATTGCTGACACTATTGATGCCATCCTTCACTGACATCATAACTCAACTTCTTTGGTCATCCAGTGTGGACTGAAGTTCAACAGCTCCCCAGGAATCCTTTGGGCTGTCATCTGTACCATACTGGAGAGCTGAAGCATCATACCGCCTCCTGTACCAGATAGGGTGGGGGTGCCTGAGTCTCCAGCCTCCTTTCTGAGCAGCTCCTCATTCTCACCCTCTCCAGTGTGAAAACAGCCATCATGACTTACCCAGACTGTCATGCAAATCAATCCAATATATCCTACTTTAATATGTGCATTCCTACAGAGTCCCCTGACCAAGAAAGGGAGTGAACATCAGGTTTTCCTATACCCACTTGCAACGCGTTATTCTGAGATAGACCATAAGATTTCCCCAGGAATTGTGAAGCAGATATCACCAAATGCACAACAGACTACTTCCAGAATGAGTTCTCAAAATTCTCCTTCCTGAGACATTCCTTCCAAATTGCAGATGCAATTAAAATTCAAGCCCTAATTAAACATGATATGATTATTTTTCTTTAACAAATGACCATCAATTCAGCAAATGATCATCTTTTCTGCTTTCTCTGTTTCTAAAGTTTATTTTTTTTTAAATTTAGGAATGTGCATGTTGGCATGTGAGTGTGTGCACATGTGGATGGGTTCTGTGGAGGCCAAAACAGCGTCCCTGGAACAGGAGGTACAGACTGTTGTGAGTTGCCTAACTTGAGTGCTGGGAACTGAACACAGGCCCTTTGCAAGAACAATAAACCCTGATGACTGATGAGCCTTCTCCCCAGATCTCTGCTGTTTTCTTTTATAACTTAAATAAGAAACGCCAGCTATGCTCCATCCCTATGTCGATAAAACCCCAGTATGCCTGGGGACCAAAAGCTCATCGGCTTTTACAGCTCTGAAGCTGTTGACACAACCTTTGACCTTTCTACAAACAGTATATAATAATAGTCAAAGATTATTGGGTCTATGGAACCAGACAAGCTTCTGAATTCCCTTTACAAATGAGGAGATTTGAGCCAAAAGAGATGACAAAATCCATCCAGGACTGTAGCATGAATCTTAAAGAGTCTTATTAATAAAATCAAACCTGGGGCCAGTTATTGGGGTGAAATGCTGGATGGTCAGAGAGACAGAACAAGCCACAGCTAACCTCACCTGGCCAACTTTTCAGCTGGTCTTGTTTCCTCAGACTGGAAGCTTCTGCTGAACTGTGCTGCTAGAAGCCTGAAGTTTAACCAGCCAAATGCTTAAACAGTCAAATGCCTCGAGTTTCTGGTCCTCATGCCTTATATATCTTTCTGCTTTCTACTACCACTCCCTGGGATTAAAGGCTCGATTTCTTGGATTAAAGGTGTGTGTCACCATGCTTGGCTGTTTCCAATGTGGCCTTGAACTCACAGAGATCCAGAGGGATGTCTATCTCTGGAATGCTAGGATTAAAGGCGTGAGTGCCACCATTTTCTAGCCTCTGTATCTAGTGGCTGTTTGTTCTCTGACCCTAGATAAATTTATTAGGGTACACAATATTTTGGGGAACACAATACCACCACACAGGACTGTTACTAGACCAGCTTGGACCAAGACATAGGTATATCACTGCTGTGGGAATGTTCTGTATGGCAAATGTGTTGCTAATAAAACACTGATTGGCCAGTGGCTAGGCAGGAAGTATAGGCGGGACTAACAGAGAGAATTAAAAGAACAGGAAGGCAGAGGGAGTCACTGCCAGCCACTGCCAGGACAAGCAGCATGTGAAGATGCCGGTAAGCCACGAGTCATGTGGCAAGGTATAGATTTATAGAAATGGATTAATTTAAGATATAAGGACAGTTAGCAAGAAGCCTGCCACGGCCATACAGTTTGTAAGCAATATAAGTCTCTGTGTTTACTTGGTTGGGTCTGAGTGGCCGTGGGACTGGCAGGTGAAAGAGATTTATCCTGACCGTGGGCCAGGCAGGAAAACTCTAGCCACAAATGGCGCCAGAACGTGGGACAGGAATTTCCACCTAAAACCTGAGAAAAGAGTCTAAAACGGAGCTAAAAACAGCTTCCTAATTATCTTTCTCAAATGAGCGGCAGCTTGCCGGTTTGAGCTACTTGTGGGTTCTTGGAGTGCATGTTTGACCTGCAGTATGGTGGGAATGAGGCGTCTGCAAGTGGCACATTAAGCTGCATTGTGGATTTAGCCTTTGCTAGTACAAAACAACAACAACAAAAAGAGGTTTCTGGGCTACACGCTGCTTGGATGAAAGCATAGACCCACAATAACTCCCAGAGCTAGTGGTAACCACACCACCGCCATGTTGGGAAGCTGAGGTGGGTGGAGCCAGCAGCCACAGCACCATTTCAGTCTTAGAATGCTGCAGTTTAAAGTAACAGGTTCACAATAAGACAGATTCAGATGGAACAAGACTTTAAATGCTTTAAAATGTGTGTAAAATGTACGTAGGCTTCAAAGAGAGATAAAAAGGAATATATAAAGTTATATAAAGAAATAGATAGTTTTGAAAAATGAAGTCTTTAAAGAGACAGTAAAGGTAGTATAAAATATAAGCCACGTAAAAATGGATATCACACAGAGAATCTGCATTGTGTTGTCTTTGGGATTCTTAACTGCAGAGAGATATTTGATTGTAAAGCAAGCTGGGTTAAACCAATATGTATATTTTAAAGATACCTTGACTTCAAAATTTGGATGTAAGGATATGTTGCTTTGGAAAGGAAGCTCTGCTTTTGTTCCCACGGAAAGCCAGAGGCTATGGATTTATTCCAGATTAAGATACATCAGGTTTGACCAGCCAAGACCACCTGAAAGGTCTCCGATGACACCATGGCTCAGATGATCCAACATCCAGAACCGTTTCAAGGCAACTGGCTCAGATGATACACCCTCGTGGACTACTCCATGATCCTAAAATTTTCTTTGTGTCCCCATAAGATACAGCGCCCCCCTCCAGCAGGAAGTAGTAAGATAAGCTACGCCCAAATTCCCAAATTATATGTAATTTACTTTAAGGTTAAAACCTTCCTTTTTGAAAAAAAAGGGGGGGAAGTGCTGTGGGAATGTTCTGTATGGCAAATGTGTTGCTAATAAAACACTGATTGGCCAGTGGCTAGGCAGGAAGTATAGGCGGGACTAACAGAGAGAATTAAAAGAACAGGAAGGCAGAAGGAGTCACTGCCAGCCACTGCCAGGACAAGCAGCATGTGAAGATGCTGGTAAGCCACGAGCCATGTGGCAAGGTATAGATTTATAGAAATGGATTAATTTAAGATATAAGGACAGTTAGCAAGAAGCCTGCCATGGCCATACAGTTTGTAAGCAATATAAGTCTCTGTGTTTACTTGGTTGGGTCTGAGTGGCCGTGGGACTGGCAGGTGAAAGAGATTTATCCTGACCATGGGCCAGGCAGGAAAACTCTAGCCACATATCACTATGCACTGATGACTTCTGGTAAGTTCCACTTCTGTGTGAGGCAAGCTGCCATTATGTATGTTATTCATAACAATTTATTTAATGTGTCCTGTGTTGTGAATCAGAACTGTCTCCAGAGGATCATATGCTTGAACACTTGGTGGTGGTGGTAGTTGTCGTGTATGGAAGGCTGTGGAACCTTCATCTGATGGAGCCTCCTCGGAAGAAATGGACCACTGGGAGTACATCTCAATGTGTTGTAGCTCATCCCCTTCCTGTTCAGCCTGAGCCTCTTGACACTGGATACAATGTATTTTATCACAATGATGAGAGACAGAACTAAGACAATAAGTAGTGTTTACTATTATATCTTATTGCTAAAAGAAAATTGTTTCTTGGGGGTAGAAACCCTTGACAACCACAGTTTGCAGTTTCTTAATTGTTTACATCTTCATTGCTCCCTGATTTCTCCCTTCAGTGCATTTCTGACACTTCCTCCTCAGAGGGGAGGAAGGCCAAAGGACAGACAGCAGGTAAGAAGAGAAAATCACAAGAAATTCATGTATTTGTTTCTGGGTATTTGCATGGAAACCCAAGAAGGTTGACGTTTAACATTCAGGGGTGGGAGTGACTGGTTCTTCATGTGCATGAGCACCACATCCCAAGAATGTTCTTTCACAGCACAGAGCAACACACACAGAATGTGGAATAAATCCCACATTAACACAGCTTCTTAGAAGTTACTGCTCAATGTTTAAGATCCTGCTGCTTTAAGTAACATTTTTTTTGTTGCCAACATATATTTTTATTCATTATTATTAAAATACCCGTACAGTTACAGATGGTACTGAAGTGAAATTGTGTGTATCATCTTGATTACTACAGTAAATTGTCTGCATATGGGGATTTGGAGCTAAAGAGATTCACTTGCATTTATTGACAAGATAAAATTCCTCTTAGCATTGAACACATAACGACCTACTTTGTTTAAAGTATGAACTCTGTAGCATGTCTTTACGGGTACTTAGAGATGATAACTCAGGATTCTACCTTCCTTTATTTTTCCCGTTGTGACCTATAATTTAACTTAGCAAACAATGAGAATAAATACTGGGGCTTTGCTCCTAAATCTGATCATGTCTCCTTTCTCCACCATAAACCCCAAGGGCAAATGACTTCATTATGAACAGACCAAACGACAACAGTTCTCTAACTTGCTGCAGGGAGAACCTCACCTTCTGTGTCCAGCCCTCCATCTCCATGTTACCACAACAAGGGCTTTGTATCATGTTCTGGGTAGGCAGGGTCAGACTGTTGGCTACAGGAAGACAGTCGACTCAGACAGAGACCTGGAGTCAACCAGCAGATCTTCCATTTTAACAAAAGGTACTGGGGTGTGCCTCAGTGGTAGAACAGTTGGTTAGCAACTACAAAGCCCCCGGACTCAATTCCTACCAACCATTGTTTGAAATAAAAAATTAAGTCTGAAAATTTGTGCTTAGGAACAATTGCATGTAAAACTGAAAAGGCCATGGCCTGAGATCCAGGATCCGGGGCCTTCTTCTTGTGCTGTGTAAATGCTCAGTCACTCCCTGTTTCTCTGTTGTAGTACCCTTAGCTGTAAAAGGGAAAATTGCTCCTGTCCTTTGTTCCACCAACACATTCGAATACATGCTACTTGTCAGAGTTTCTGTCCGGTTTTGGAGACCGTGAGAGTTAAGTGTAGAGAATCCCTCAAAAATGGTGGAGATGGACACAGAACCTGTCTTTGAACTGAGAATGTGGTTGGTGACAGACTAATGTAGGCACAGTGGACTGCAGACACCGCAGTCCCATCTGGGTACAAAGATGGCTTCGAGGATCATTTAGGCTTTTAAGGCAATCCCATCCCAGATGGTTGTGAAAACCTGCTCTGGAGTCAGTAACATTCCTTCCAAAGGGGCTCCTGGAGCTGCATCACAGTTAGATCCCGGAAGCGGAAAGGCACACTCAGGAGCTCCATGGTTTGAGAGGGTCCCAAAGTAGCTCTGTCTGGGGTCTGTGGTGCTGCAGCTCTGCTGGGGTCCGCGGTGCTGCAGCTCTGTCTGGGGTCCGCGGTGCTGCAGCCCTGTCTGGGGTCTGCAGTGCCGCAGTTCTCTAGGGCCAGCCATGGAGCAGTTCCCAGGCTGCTGGGTCAGCTCTGTGTCTGGTGGAGGGACCAATAAGGAGGAGCCCCTCTGGATGGTCAGCAATAGAGCTCTGAAATGTTGGGAATAATAGTCAAACGGAGGAGACTCATGAGGGCGAGGAATTGTCAATGACAACTGTGCATACATAAACTGGGCTTTTTTTTGGGGGGGGGTGAACTTTCAATGAGGGTCAATGTGAGTCTGTGTCCACTGTTTGTCTTGAACCTGCTCCTCAATACTGAGGTAGTTACAGAACCTGGTAGACTGACTGCCTCCTGTGAATGTAGCACTTTCTTTCTCAGATTGTCCATGGATATAGCACAATCCCAGCCATAAATGGTTTTCTTATCAGATTATAACCCCAGCCCAGGTATGCTTTCATCATGCTGTTGGTTTTTATATATTTTTTAAAAATTCTTTGGATGTTCTATACCATTGTACAATGTATATTATCACACCCATCCACCACTACCTCCCCTGCTCCCTTGAACTCCACAAGATCACTCTCGAAGCTTCATACCCACTTTCCATATTGGCTGCTGTTGCTTATAACTGCAAGTCTGATTACTATGCCCTGTACGTACATAGGTTTGGTGTCATCCACTGGGGCAAGAGTAATATACCAGGAGCTATATCCCCAAAGGAGAGTGACTCTTGCACCCTTAGGAGCTAGCTATTGACAGTAGCCCCTCCAGTATGGATGCAGCTTTGGGACCTCCCCACCCCCTTGACTGGAATTTTGACTGGCTTGATCTTGTACAGGTCTTGTGCAGATAGGCAGAGATGCAGGGAGATGATGTGTGCAACAGCCATGCCATGTCCAGAAGTACTGTTGATGGTTTTGACTTGTTTTCATTCCCAGGGAGGGACTGTTTTGTTCTCTTCAAACTGCTGTACTTTATTGTCTTCTGTTTCTGTCATTAAATCTAATTTATCAATTGCTTGATAGAATGCAAAAAAGGTTTCTTGCAGATTCCCTTCTGGAATTGTGAGAAGTGTGCAGAAGAGTGTGACTCAGCAGAAAGCCACTCTCAGCACAGGGAGCAGGCTGCTCTCCAGCAGTGGGAGGGTAGAGACTAGGGAGCCAGAGTCTCATCCAAAAGGTAAGTCAGGTGTCTCTGTTGGAAACAGAAGGACAAGCTCATATTCCTGCTGTAGAGTGGGCCAGCAGTGGAGCAGAGTTCTATTCTACCTGTCCTGTTTTCGCAAAGAGGAGGTCAGGTGCTATGTGAAAAGGATCCTATTGGCTAAGACTGACCTGTTTTGGATGGGAGGTGGGGATAGCAATAGAACACTTATATGAGAGTAGATGGAGAAATACTGGGGGTTTGAGGGTGCAAGCAGAGATGGTGGTCGGAGAGATAGAGTAGAGGAGTGGGCATTGGGGGGTGAGCAATCAAAACTATGTATGAAAACACTTTAAAGAATCTGGTCAATTTTTATGCCAATTGAAAAATTAAATTAGAAAATGAAATGACCTATATTGGGGGCCTAATAATAAGATACAATCATCAACATGCCATGTCCCCAGAATGGAAGACCATGATGAGAAGTAGCTATGGAAGTAGGGATGAGGATACATTACACATGACAAAGTGTTCGAATGCTATTGATAGACTTGTACGGAGCAACAGTCATTGTCTTCAACTGTGTAAGCTAACTATGAGCTCACTAAGCTCCAATGGACAGTTTCAAACTCATGGCCACAAAGGCAGTCATGATTAATATCAATGAGTAACAAAATAAATAAAAAAGACATGAATGTGAGAAACAGACCTCTAGGGATGAGGAGGATGACAGGAATGGGTGTGAAACATGAGTGGAGATGAGAGTAAACAGAATGCAGCATGCCTCTGTGTGTGTGTGTGTGTGTGTGTGTGTGTGTGTCAAAGGACAGATGTGATCAGCTAAAGATGTCATATCATGTTAATTAGACCCTGGCACCAAGCATGTTTAGGTGGCAGGAGAATTAACTTGGGGAGTGAGGAGTACGATGGCTGGTGACCCCACCCTCAGTTCACAGGAACTGACACCATTGTCTATGTATAGCTTAGATGCTAACAGCTCTGAGTCTAAGGTCAGCTTGTGGTAAAAGTTTTGGAGCCATCTATCTGTCACAAGGCTTATTGCTGGCAGGACAGAGAATTCTAAAGCACGAGCTGAGTGTATAACTCCTATACCTTCATCCCACCATGGTTGTTGATCCACTTGTATGTATCTCAGTCCTGGTTGCTTCTTCCAGGCCCAGTCTACATGGGAGACAACCTTTAGCTAGAAAATCAGCTGTTAGAAGATGCATAATTGAGGAATCACAAAAGACTGAGAGAATCTGTTCAGTTCAGGAGCTGCAAGGTTAAGTGTGAGCAGCCAAGGGTCAGGGTACACAAAGAAGAGGTGGTACCATGAGCAGGACAACAGCTCTGATGGACACCTACTGCATCCTGCCCAGGCTTAGCAGCAGACTAAATGCAACAGAAAGCAGAGTGTATGTACCCCAGGCTCTCCTTGCCTCCTCCACACACACTTTAGAGGAGGCAGAAAGAAGCTATATCAACACCTCTTTTTGTCTTGTCCTTTGTAGTTTCTTTTTTAATTATAGTTTTATTGCATTTTAATTTTAGTTTTTAAAAAGCTTCATGAAACATTACACTTCTTATATTTCTGTAGTTCTGTTTATATAAGTTCTTTTTCTGGCTGTCTATTTGCTTTTATTTTTCTCTTATTCCTTTCTCTCCTCTTCATAAAATTCTAATCCATTGTTCTCTTTTCCTTTCTTTTACTTAATCCTGTTATTTTCTCCTTTGTTTCCCACTTCTGTGCTCCTTTCTTTATTTCATCCATTTATTATTTTTACGTTTACCTCCAATACTTGATTTAACAATAAAATCTAAACAAGTGTTGCCATTTTCTCTTCCATTGCTCATGCTGGTAAATTTTCTGGGTTTTGGTTTATTTTGGTGTGGTTCTAGATAAGGTTCCATTTGGTGATATGGCTGTCAGTTTGTGTTTTCTATTCTGCATGGCACTGGGCACAGAATATCTAAGAAAATGCTGATCACTAAGAAAATCCTCAAATGAAGCAGGAAGAGCTATCAGTACAAAACCAGGAACCAACCATAACACAACATTACCCATGATATGACAAAGCAAGGCAAAATCACCCCCTCAAGATACCATGTTTTCTCAGTTACAATCCAAAGATACTGAAAGGGCCGTGAATTCAAAAACCCACTTTCAAAATTATCAATGACTTTAAAGGGGGAAAACAAATAAGTAGATAATAAAGGAACAAAGTTAGCCCAGAACATACATAAGAAAGTCAACAACATGGAAGAGAAAAAGAAGAAACTAAAAACAAATAAACATGTATGTTGGAAATGAAAAAAAAAAACTCAATGAATCATAAAAGAATCATAGTAGGAAACATCACAAAGAGGGATGATAAAGCAGAAGGAAGGCTATTAGGAATGGAAAATAAGGTCAACAAAATATTACATTCCGGCATCAATAAAGACAAACAAGAATAACAACAAATGGCTAAATGTGACAGCAAAGTCTAAGATCTTTGGGACAAGAGTAAGAAACCAAACCTAAACACCCATGGAGTAGAAAAGGGGATAAAATAAAAACCTCAAGAAATAGAAATCTATTCTGTAAATGAGAGCAC
This sequence comes from Peromyscus aztecus, assembly GCA_902168405.1. NCBI lineage: Eukaryota > Metazoa > Chordata > Mammalia > Rodentia > Cricetidae > Peromyscus > Peromyscus aztecus. The sequence goes on along the minus strand of CABHPQ010172645.1, from coordinate 1,514 downwards.
AACCCTCCCCCCTACTCTAGAAATGGTCATACAATCACAGGAAGCATCAGGTCCTCCAATGGCCATGGTCATGAAAAGGCCTCTACATGGTGCACTAATCAGAATGGCCATGGTCATGAAAGGGCCTCTACATGGTGCACTAATCAGAATGGCCATGGTCATGAAAGGGCCTCTACATGGTGCACTAATCAGAATGGCCATGGTCATGAAAGGGTCTCTACATGGTGCATTAATCAGTAAAATATCAAAACTACAAAACAAAGGAACAACATTGAAAGCTACAAGAGAAAAATGCTGAATCCTGGACAGACAGATCAAAATCGCATCTCCCAGAAGTGTCATTGATGTCACTATGTTTTGGCTAATGTGTGAGATTGAAACTCAACAGTCAAAAGTCAGGAGTCCTAGACCTACTTGGGAAGATGCCTGGGGACCATGCCTTTAAACAATGTTCTGGTGCTATATAAACTGAACTATGACACTACTAAATGATTGGGGTTATGAATGAGCCTTCAACTTAATTGAATTATCTAGAAGGCATGGGGTTCTTTTACTATAAGGATACATACTATAAAATTCACAGAAAAAATTACTCAAAGGTTTTGGCATATTTGAAGCCAAGAGAAGAGGCTTTGTAAAGTTTTCTTTATTTGTTTGATTTGTTTGGTTTTTTGAGCCAGGGTATTACTATTTAGCCCAATTCACAGGTATCCTTCTGCCTCAGCCTTCCTCATGTTAGGGTTGAAGACTTGGCATAGGCAGTTTTCAAACAGACTGTTTAGAAAAACTAATATTTGATGGAATGGAATTTTATTTACTCTATTTTCCCCTGTGGCTGTAGGGCTGGTGCCATGATTACAAAGGAATTCTGTTCTTCCAGAGTGCCTGAGTTCAGGTCCCAGCATCCAAGTCAGGTGGTAAACCAATATCAGTACTTCCAGCATCAGGAACCCGGTGATTCTGGTCTGTGAGGGGAGCTTCGTTTACACAGGAGTGCACACACACACACACACACACACACCACTTACTTAAAAAGAAAATAAATCTTTAAAAATATTTCCTCATTACAAGAACATATCACATCATCCTCCATGTTCCCATCTATCAATATCTTATATATCTACATCTGTGTGAGTGCATATGCACACCCACCCAGACAGTTCACGTCCAGACATTCTCATTTATAAGCATGCTAAATAAATGAATAGATGGTGTAGTATAGGATGATAAGATTAGGAAGCGGGGAAAATATGGAAGCCAAAAAGTTACAAGTAGAGATGATATCTTTGTGCTTTAAAAGGTATACTGTTCAAATGATTATGTATAAAATATAAAGGTGAGAGAGGAGAAGTGTTTTCAGGACAGTGCTCCTTTCAACTCAGTTTTCATGAGAGTTGGGAGTTTCTCCTCTAGAACTGCATTTTTCTCAGTGGGAATCTGTTCTTCTTCTTCTTCTTCTTCTTCTTCTTCTTCTTCTTCTTCTTCTTCTTCTTCTTCTTCTTCTTCTTCTTCTT
>CABHPQ010172644.1:0-23513 GCA_902168405.1 Peromyscus aztecus | reverse complement strand
ATATAACAAACTTTGGAGAGATTTCAGTGATAAAGATAATTATATAAAAATAGGAAATAAAAATTTAAAAAGCTATGCTATAGTTTGTTTATTTTAAATAAAACAATCTCAAAAATTAACTATTAGAGAAATATGTGAAACAGTGATCAATATCAGGATGTGTCAGTTTGCTGGGAATAGACTTTGTTTTTCTGAGGCAGAGATACTTAAATTTCAGCGGCATTAGGGCATTTTTACTTGAAATGCCCCCAAAAGACCCTGATTCCTGCTGTCAGGCCCGAGATCATGACTTTCTGATACATTCCCCAGGATAAACATATTACATGTATGCTACAATAGCCACCAATGTAGCCTTACACAAAAGCACGAGCCACCTAAAATATCATGATTGGTTTTGACAATATGCATGCATAACACACTTCACAGTTCTTGAGCATAAACCTTTTAGATATAAATACTAAGCTACAATTTCAAAATGTTAAACACACCTATAACATAAATTGCATTGTATTTTGCAAAACTAATGAAGGCATTTTACAGATGATGACAGGTTAATATGACAATTCTGTTCACCACTCTTTAAGTTTGTAGCCATGCATTTTAATTTAAATATATACTAAATTATTAAGAACATTATGCTTTTCAATACTTAGTCTTGCTGGATTTTTTTTGCTTGTTTTTAGTTCTGTTCTGTTTTTGTTTTTGAATTTCCACTGGCCTTTGCTACTGGTTACCTTCTGAGGTGCTCTCTGGATAGTTTCCTAGCATGAACTGCCCACTTTGGTATTTAATTTAATGTAGGGTTGTCCAGGTAAATGTTCCCTTAGTGTGTGCCTACACATGTCTTTTGTTTGTTTTATTGTCTTAGGACTTTTCTGGTTTCTTTTAAAGTATTTTAATTCTATATGCTTTTAAGAATTTTCCTTATATTCAATTATCAAGATTTTTTTAAGATGATGTGGCCAAGTTTTTCTTGCCAAGGTCTATCATAACTTAAACATTATTTAAATAAGATTTTGGAATTCTTTAGCCATTATTCAATCATGCAAAGTGTTGGCACTACTTCTTCCTACTTCTGCTGAGATATTGAATCACATATATTTCCTTGTTTATTTTTGTTTCAAATATATCTTATACTTTTTATCTGTTTCCATTTATTTTTTTCTACATTCATCATTATAATTTTTCCAGAATTTTCTCTTCTAAATAATCATACCAAATAGAAATGTAGCATCTGGGACTACAGTTAGTATGTGCTGAGCATGAGTAAGACTTTTGGTTAAATCCCCAGGGTAGGGTGGAGAATGGGAGAGGGACAGGGACAAGTACTGGGAAATGGAGAAGGAGTGAACAAGAGAGAGTTCATAGAAAATTTCTAAAAAGTAAATAGACAAAAGCCATGACTGGAGAGATCTTAGACACTTAGACCCTAAGCAAAACCCAAGACAGCTGCTCAGTGAATCAGCATCACCTTAAAGAATGAAAAGTGTCTTCCTCTTGGGGTAGTTTAGAGCAAGAGCCAGCCCAGATCTGAATTCTCCACTTCTCTTCTTGTATCTTCAATCTGCCTATTGTCTGTGGTCTGTGACCAGCCTGTCTACAGTCTGTCTGTTGTGTATGTCTAATATCTGTCTGTCCCAAGATGGGATTTGGTCTATATTTAGTGGACATCACAGAAAATATGGTATGAGAAAGTAACGAAGAATTCTTCTTTACAGGAATTTTCTCAGAGTTTTGCAAGGAAACAAGAACTTCAACTAACCCAGAATAATACTCAACCCCCCCCCCCCACACACACACACAAATATCATCAACTCAGGTCTACATGTTGTTCACAGTATTTATGGTGACTGTTTTCATTAAGGTTGTTTTCAGCCTGTTAGCTGCTTTCAGCAAGTGATTAGCACAACACACACACACACACACACACACACACACACACACACACACACATACTCACACACACACACATACTCACACACACACACACACCCCACATTATTCTTGCCAAGGGGCATGGGAAATTACATTGTTTAAGATGAAAGCTGTGTAGTTTGCTTAGGCTGTAAAAGCTGATTACATGGAAAATCCAAGGCTCAGAAATGTAGGTTACATTGTTTTCTTAAGGACAGGTTACACTTAAAGAGGCTGAATACACAATAGGGAAACTGAATACATAGTTTTAAATAATCTTAAGGCATATTATTAACTTGGCTGCAAGGTCTACAAAGCACTGGTTTTCCAAGTCAAGAGATGGAAGCTTTTCCCACACGTAACTGAACTGACACAACTTCAAATCACTCCTAAGTTTCTGTTTATATTCGCAGACAAAGGATGCTCTCAACCTTAGAAAGAGAAGCTTTTCATGGCAAAGACTCACGACTGCACAAAATGTTGAGAATAAAACACAGCTAAGGGTTCATCCCTGAAAAAACCAACTTGTACCACTCCCTTCAAGGCTCAGGGAACATTGAGGAAGAGAGCACAGACAGAGTGCCAGAGTTGCAGGATGGAGAGAGAGGGTGTGGCATACCATCTTCTAAGCAGGACGGACATGCGAAACATATATTCACAGCTGCTGTATGCACTGGCCCTGCACCTACAAATGCCAGTTCTTCTAATAGTCAGCTATGGAGGCTGAGTGACCACCAGGGCCCTAACACTTACTGCTGGTGTGTTGCAAACGGAGAAATTCTAGGAAAGAGGAAAGCTTGTATACTCACTGGCAGACCCACAAGGCTCTGATGGTTCCAAACTCAGGGTCATCCAAATGGCCCTGATTAAACTCTGTGGAACACTAAACCAAACCAAACCAAACTATATATAGAGGAAAGATGTTTGAAGGGCGGAGGAGCTGGTTGAGGCAGAAAAAAATGGAAAGAATAATGGTACAAATTACATGGTATACATGTATAAAAGTGTGGAGAAACAAATTCTACGTATAAAAACAAAAATAGGAAACAAGAAATTGATTAGTATCATTTAATAAGCAATCAATATAAAATTAATTAAATAATTTAAAAAACACAGTTGATCACTTTGAAACAGCCACTTTGCAAATATCACACATTCATGTGTCCAAATGTCTGACATTTAGACAATGCTGGTCTACATTAGTAGTCATTCAGTACAACTCTACTATTGAATTTCTACATTTACTAATTAAGCTTGATATTTCATTCATATTTGATTCTAATGACTTCAATTCTCCATGTCACAGTCTATTTTCTTGAATCAATTAATTATATCTACTTTATATATTTATCCGATGACTTCCATGTGTCAACAAATGACTTCTGTGTGTCAGCGAGTGGTTGTATCTATCACCCACTCTTCTTTCCTGAGATCCATTTCTTCGGCATGACTTCGATTTTCCTACTGAACCCCCAAAGATATGCATGAAAACCGTAGTGACCTTCTCCATTACACATTTCCCCAACAACAAAGATGTTTTCCAGAACAGAAACATCTCTATTTATCTAAAAACACAGAACAAGCAGGCATTGTGAGAGAATGTGACTGCTGACCAAAGTTCTCCACTTAGATAGCAACAGAATTCTACTGTTTGTCTTTGTGGTGTTACAAAGCTCCCCAGTTTCTCCTGAAGTTTCCTTTTTATCAATGGCTTTGCATCCCAATGGTCTTTTCAGTTTGAGAACTGAGAAAAACTCAAATCAAAACACTTTCATTATTGTTACTCTGTAGGGGTGGAGAATTGAGAAATAACATGTAGGGGACTGTATTTGGGATGGCTTGATTGAGGAAAGGGAAGGGTTAATGATATGTTTATGATCTCAGAAAAATAAAACAAACAATTAAAAAAGACATCCTCAAACAATGGAATCTTTTCTGCATGTCTGCATCCCTGACTTGATTTCCCAGCACTGGGTGCAGAGAAAGAAACGAGAGAAAAAAAGGTCACTTTTATGTATTATGTATTTTATGTTTCCATGGATGGCCTCTATGTCCTGTGGAAATTATGAACTATGTGATTGGGATCCTGTGAAATTATTACAATCGATTCTACTACTCTAGCATATGTTCTCAAATAACTTGAAACAGCAAATACAATCTCAGATGTATCAGGTGTCTAGGCCCCACTTACCAGGGCTCTTTACTGAAGATTTCATGAGGTTTGATGTCAGGTTTCCTTCAGGATGGTTTTTCCTACAAAGACTGAGATAAACCTTCTAAGCACACCCAGTGGTTAACTGAATTTCATCACATCTGCAGAACTTATCAATACTTAATTCTTCTCCAAGGCAAGATGAAAATTGAGACCCCTTTCCTCCTACTGGATTGCTTCGTCCAGCCTTGATAGGTGGGTTTGTGCCTACTCTTGCTGTCATGTTAGGTTGATATCCCTGGGCAGCCTGCTCTTTTCTGAAGGAAAACAGGGAGCAGTGCATCCTGGGGGAGTTGGGTGGGGGTGGGTAGCTGGGAGGAGTAGAGGGAGGAGAGGATGAGGTTGGGATGTATTGTATGAGAGAATAGTTTTTTAAAAAAGAAAACCATTTGACCTCACAACTCTTTTTATTGGATGTCTATAGCTGTGTCTCGCTTACCTAGGATAATATCCTCCTGGGCTTATCTTTTTAAAATATTGAAAAGGGGCTTTAATTGTACCTATAAAGTCCTTCATCTTGGCCATATACTGCTGATTAGGAGCAAGATGTAAGCCCAAGCTTCAATCCAAAGTCATAGAAGTATACACGTGCCATTAGTGAACCTCTTCATGTTCTGGTTGTCACATGCAGGAGTTTTCAGGAGAAGGATCAGGTTTGAAGTAACTGAAAACATAGCTATTTTACATTATCATAGGCTTAATTAAGGAAGGAGTCTGCACACTTTTAATGACATTGATATATATTTTTAATGATACAAATTATTTCATTTATGGAAGAGGTAGAAAGATGCCCTTTCATCTGAATCTATGAACTTATGACTCACTTCAAATAACAAAATTGGATGGATTTTAGTACATGTGTCTTTGTGGGCTAGCTAGAGATGATGCAGGTTCTGCTGTGTTGGTTAGGATACTATACCCTGCACAGCCCTGCTTTGCTATGTAAGAAATTCCACATATCTGAGACTTCCAGGCTGGCAAAAACTCAGTCCATGTGAACAGACATTTATGTGAATTTATGTGCACTGATGGACAGCCTAGCTAAAGTGCTAGTCAACAGTCAACTGGAATCAATTGATTCCATGGCCCAAACTTCCTATTATGCCCTATCTGGAAGTCTTTTCTATTATGGTTTTCCACATTAGAGAGCAGCAGCAACAACAACAACAATAAAAAAAATCAAAAAGCCTATCATAATGACTGCCCTGTTAATTTGTGGAAATAATAAAATAGTGGCATCAAGTTGCTCAAGCGGTATGATCTAATATGCAAAGACAGTAACAGGAACTGGCAACAACCTGAGAATGACATGATTATCCTTATCATACCCACAAATCTTCATCTGCTTGATACTAAATTCCCCCAAGAGCTTAGTTACTTTTCTAATGCTGTGATGAGACACCATGACCAAGGCAACTTACAAAAGGAAATGTTTAGTTTGGGGCTCACAGTTTCAGGATGTTATAGTCCGTGCTGTGGGATAGTGCTTTTGTACACTAGTTTAATAACGTGCTGATTGGCCAACAGCCAGGCAGGAAGTATAGGCGGAATAAGCAGACAAGGAGAATTCTGGGAAAATTCTGAAGGCTGAGTGAAGAGATGCCAGCCCGCCGTCCAGGGAGCAGCATGTAATGGCACTCAGGTAAAGCCATGGAACACATGGCAACGTATAGATTAACAGAAATGGGCTGAGTTTAAGTGTAAGAGCTAGTCAATGGTAGGCCTGAGCTAATGGCCAAGCAGTTTTAATTAATATAAGCCTCTGTGTGTTTACCTGGGTCTGAGTGACTGCAGACCAGGCTGGACACAGGAAAACTTCAGCTACAAGTCCGTGTCTATCAAGGTGGGGAGTATAGCAGCAAGCAAGTAGGCTTGATTCTGGAACAGTGGCTGAGAGCTTACATCTTGATATGCAAGCATGGAGCAAAGAGGTAACAAGGAATGGTGTGGGCCTTTTAAACCTCAAAGGCTGCCCCCAGTGACACACCTCCTCCAATAAGGCCACACCTCCTAATCCTTCCTAAACAGTCCTACCAACTGGAGACCAAGCATGCCAATATATGACCCTACAGGGAGCATTCTTATGCAAACCACTACTCTCAATATGGAGACCTAGCTTATTTTAGAAAAATACAAAAAAGCAGTTTATGGGGTGGTTAAATATATATAGTTATAGGGAGACCTAAATATCTACTTAAGTTAGATACAGGAGATGGTGCTTGTAGAAAAAAAATCCAGTGAAGAGTAAGGAAAAAAATGGTGCCCCAAAGAGGAAGTATAAAGGCCTGGAAATAAGAGTGCATGTATCTTCTTAGTCAAAGCAGAAACTTGGACACTGTGGTAATAAGAATATGTAATGCTAGAGTGGAACCTGGTCTCTAACGCTAGGTATTCCAGAGGCTGAGGCAGAAGGGCGGTAAGCTCAAGGTCATCCCAGACGGCACTGACAGAACTTGGCCACTTCTGCTGTGTAACCCATTTCCCATTATTAGTGCTATGCTGTGCATGCACTGATTGTTCTGAAATTACAAAGCCAAATTTTTATATTTCATATTCAGAAAGCTAATTACAGTATGACTCATGTACACAACAAATAATTTTAGTCCAATTAGAGACTCTTGGTTTTACTTTCGGGGTGATTTAATTTTCACTTACCTTTTGAATTGAAACATTCATCTTTCATTTGCGCCATCTTGTTCTTCCCCCCTGTGTGGTCCTACAGTCTTATTCTTTTCTAGCACTTTCCTCGTCGTCCTTGTCTCCTCCACTGTGTTGAAAGTGACACATTGTTTTGTCGACTTTACTTTAGTAATTAACTATAATGCTCATTTCTCCTAGTTCATCTTCCAGCTTTTCCTTCGGGAGCGTGCGATCTTTTATTTCTTTTGTAAACTTGTGACTCGGTATGTGCTCACATCACTGCATGGCTGTTCACCTTTGTAGCTGGAGTCTCCGTCATGTGTATGCAGGGATTTCTTACAAACATTAATTTCAGTATTTCTTTTTGAGAATTTCAGACAACGGTTCTGTGTTTACATCATTTCTACCTCTGCTTTCACCATTCTAATGCCTCTAGTGCCACCCCAATCCTTCATGACCTTTCTCTATTCATTATTCTCTCTCTCTCTCTCTCTCTCTCTCTCTCTCTCTCTCTCTCTCTCTCTCTCTCTCTCACACACACACACACACACACACACAACCTCCTGAGTCCATTTAGTGTTGTTCATATGTCTATGTGCTTAGGAGTGACCACTTGGATAAATTATCAGTTTGGATAAATTATCAGGGACTTGCTCCTGGAAAAGACTGATTATAGTCTCTCATAGCAGTCAAAGATAAAAGATCCTAGAGGGTCAAATCAACAGTGAGCAAAATGATAACTCTGGAGAGATGACCACACCAGATTTCAAGATGTATAACCGAGCTATAGTAATAAGATTAGCATGGTTCTGGCACAAAACATACATTTAAATAAAGAGAGGAAAGCAGATCACCCAGACATAAGTGTAACTAAGAAAAGCTGTCGGATATTTGACAAAGATGCCAAAACTACATAGTGGAGAAAATACAGCATCCTCAACAAATGGTACTGGGAAAACTGAATGTCCACAAACGGAAGAGTTGAATGAGGCCCACATCCTTCACTCCGCACAAAAGGCAACTTCAAAATGGACCAAAGACTTCAATGTGAAGCCTAAAATTCTGGAACTTCTAGAGAAGATATAGGGAGCACCCTACTAGGCATGGGCAGGAAATAACTTTCTGAGTAAGATTCCATTTGCCCAGCAATTAAATCCAACAGTTGAAAAATGAAACCTCATAAAACTGAAAAGCTTCTGTACATAAAAGGAAACCATCAACTGAATGATGAGGAAGCCTACAGAATGGGAGAGAAACTTTGCCAGTTATGTACCTAATAGAGGATTAATATCCAGACTATACAAAAAACAACAGTAGCAAAAAAAGAGTCAAGGAAACAAATGACCCAATTAAAAATAGTCTAAGGATCTGCATAGAGAGTTTTCAACAGAAGAAACAAAAGTGGCCTGCAAATATTTAAGGTTAAATATCAAACACTCTTAGGAATTAGGTAAATGCAAATTAAAACTACCTTGAAATTTCATCTTACTCTAATCAGAAGGACCACCATCAATAAAACCATGTCACCACATGCTGAAGGTAAGTTGGGTAAAAGGGAACCAGGAACATTCATTCACTGTTTGTGGGATTGCAAACTGAGGCAGCCACTGTGAAAACAGTTCTGGGGAATTTTTAAAGAGTTAAAAGTGGATCTACTGTATTACCTGACTGCACCACTCCTTGGACTTGACATACTACTCCACAGATACTCTCTCAGCCATATTCAGTGCCTCTATATTTATAATAACTAGAAAATGGAAAGAACTTACATGTCCTTCAGCTGATGAGTACATAATGAAAACGTGGGTCACATGCACAGCATAAAAAAATTAATCATTACATTTTCTGGTAAAAGAAAAGAACAAGAAAATTCTTTACTGAGTGATATCAAACAGACCCAGAATGATAAATGCTAATTATTCTTCCTTTTTGGGGGATCCTAGCTCCAAATCTTTAGTTGTATGTAATGTATAATATATAACATATAACATATAATATAGACTCAACATGGACACCAGGAAAATAAAAACAGACCATGTGGGAGCGGAAAAACATCTGTCACAGGGGAGCTACTGGAGCAGAGGTACTATAATGTGAATGTGGGAAAAACAGGGGCAGAGGTGGGATTAAATGGCAAAGGGAAGGGAGGGAAAAGGGATAAATAACACTAAGGGTGTGTGAAAAGCCCCCACAGGGATGTTATTTTATATTTATTTTAAAGATGATATATATGTATATATATGCACACACACATTACTTGATGGTAATGCTACTGTTAAGAGCCACAGAATATCTAACCAAACCTCCAGTAGCAAGCATGGGACACATCCTAGAAGTTGTGGGTCCATCAAGTCTACAAGACTCACAAAACAATATAGGTCATTGCTGTTGCTCTTGGTGCCTTCTGGAATTTGAAGGTTAAGACTCTCCTGCTGAAGACACCACCCACTTTGTACAGAGCACTTGGAAAAATCGAGCCAGACTGACCTCAAATCATCTTCTGTGAGAATTAGCCCTAATAGCATCCGAAGATGCTGTGCAAGCTGCCCAGGAAGAGAAGCAATTAAAAGTCTTACTAAGCTGTGAAGTCTATGAACCACAACAATGAGCAGCACTGGAAGACATACTCGGGGGCAAAATGGTGACACATATCTTAGTAGTAGCCAGCAGCCACCTAACTAAACTTAAGCCCCACTCACAGGAAGTAATGAAAGCCTTGTACTGTAAACCTGTCCAACTATCCATGACGTCATCAACACTAAAAGAGAACTTGCTACTGTCAAGTTCCCAAGCCAATATAATTCCTCATTGCAGTTTAAACACCTACCTTATAGTCATAGATGAGTGCAGCTCACACTGTGTGTCCAGACCTTTATCAATTATTTGGAGTGTGATTTCAAGTTTGTTGAGGAAAGAAGATGAGGGAAAAGAAACAGATGGCATATGTTCTCTAAGCCAATAAATATTTGAGACAGTCTTTCTGTCTCATTGATTCAGACAGAATCACTTGACAGCATATGAAAGCCAAGAGTGACAATAATTCTCTTCAAAATTGATATTTTCTCCTATGGTTTGATGCTGTTGAAAGTCAGAGGTTTTTGCTTACGTGCCTTAATTTTCAAAAATAAAAAAATAAAAACCATCATGAAACCGAGTGTTTTTGCCTGAGGATAGTTGGTACAACTAATTTTTTTCCCATTGTTACACTTGAAGATAGTTTGTTTTGATCAGCATTGTCTGATGTTACATTAAAGAAATAAATCTTCTCCTTTGATTTCAACTTGGGTTTTCATTTCAAAAAATGCTCAAAATTAGTTTGTTGGTTTTCAGTAAAAAGAATTCCACAATTATGATTTTTTAGATTTAATTTATTTATATTTTTCTTAACACAGGGTCTCCTGTAGCCTGGTTGGCTCTAAAGTCGCCTTTTCATAGAGGATGGCTTTGTTCCTCTACCTTCAAATCCCAACGTCTGGGATGGGAGTCATGTGACACTATGCCAATACTTTTTCAGCACTGGGGATCAAAATCAGGCTTTGAGCATTCTGTCAGCTGAGCTACAGTCCATCTTCTCCCTTTTTAAATAAATCATTTTGGTACATTTTTGGAAGATATGTATAGATGCTCATGTCCCTCAGCATAGAGTTTGATTTCTACCATGTTCAGTTCTGGTTTATTCGCACTATTATTACACTTTCTTCATAAGTCATTCTTGTAATTGATTCCCCCTTTGTGTGGCATGCAGTTGCTCTTTAATGTCCAGGCATTACTTATGGAACCCTTCCTCCTAAGCCTCTTAGTGCAGTGGTTCCCAGCCTTCCTAATGTCCTGACCCTTTAATACAGCTCCTCACATTTTGATGACCCCCAACCATAAAAGTATTTTCACTGATAGTTCATAACTGTAATTTTACTACTGTTATAAATCACAAAGTAATATCTGTTTTCTGATGATCTTAGGTGACTCCTTTGAAGGGTTGGTTCGACGGTCCCCTCCACCACCACCAAAGGGGTTGTGACCCACATGAAGAGAACTGCTGTCCTGGTGCTGTTTTCTGAAGAATTCAAAGAATTCCCTAAAACTTTTGTCTAACTAATTGAATTCTCCCCAGAAGAGTTCTGTGGTTCTGACCTTCTTTTTGAGCCATGGAATGTTTTTATGGGGGGAAGGTTGAAGGGACTAAAGCCATTTCTTGAGCCCAAACCTTGTACATGTAAAGTACGCCATTTACCACTGAGTGACCTTCCCAACTCTTAAAAGTTATTGTCAGATACATTTCAGTATCAAGGCCAAAAAGGCCTCGAACTGACTGTGCTCCTGTCTCAGCTATTCAAGTGCTTGAATTACAGGTGTATACCTGTAATTAAAAATTGAATCAGTCGCAAATCAAAACAACTCTGAGATACCACCTTACGCCAGTCAGATTGGCTAAGATCAAAAACACTGAGGACAACTTATACTGGAGAGGATGTGGAGCTAGGGGAACTCTCCTCCACTGCTGGTGGGAATGCAAGCTGGTACAGCCACTGTGGAAATCAATATGGCGCTTTCTTAGAAAATTGGGAATCAATCTCCCCCAAGATCCAGCTATACCACTCTTGGGCATATACCCAAGGAATGTTCAATCATACCACAAGGGCACTTGCTCAACTATGTTCATATCAGCATTATTTGTAATAGCCAGAACCTGGAAACAACCTAGATGCCCTTCAACCAAAGAATGGATAAATAAACTGTGGTACATATATACAATGGAATACTACTCAGCAGAGAAAAACAACGACATCATGAGGTTTGCAGGCAAATGGAGGGATCTAGAAAAAATCCTCCTGAGTGAGGTGACCCAAACTCAGAAAGACAAACATGGTATGTACCCACTCATAGGAGAATACTAGTGGCGGAACAAGGATGACTGGACAGCTACTCACAACACCAGGGAGGCTACCTGGATAGCAGGACCCCAGGAGAGACACGGGGATCGCCCAATGACGGAGAAATGGATGAGATCTACATGAACTCCCTGGACGTGAGTGGGGGTGGTGAGGGGTAGGGGGCGAGGGAATGAGAACTTCGGGGAGCAGGAGATCCTAACTGGATCAAGAACAGAGAAGGAACACAAGGAATGTTCGTGAGAGATGAAGACCACATGAGAATAAGAAGAAGCAGAGTGCTGGAGAGGCCCACAGAAATCCACGGAGATGCCCCCACAATAGACTGCTGGCAATGGTCGAGAAATAGCCCGATCAGACCTACCCTGGTGATAGGATGGCCAAACACCCTAATTGTCGTGCTAGAGGCCCCATCCAGTGACTGAGGGAGCTGGATGCAGATATCCACGGTCAGGCCCTGGGTGGAGCTCCGGGAGTCCAGTTGGGGAGAAGGAGGAGGGTTTGTGTGAGCGGGAGTTGTTGGGACCGGAGATGGATGGAATACAGGGACAAGTGGCCAGACAAATGGAAACACATGAACTGTGAACCAATGGCTGAGGGGCCCCCAACTGGATCAGGCCCTCGGAATGGGTGAGACAGTTGATTGGCTTGATATGTTTGGGAGGCATACAGGCGGTTGGACCGGGTCCTGTGCTCAGTGCATGAGTTGGCTGTTTGAAACCTGGGGCTTGGTAGAGACCCTTGGCTCAGCCTGGGAGGAGGAGGCTAGGCCTGCCTGGGCTGAGTCCACCGGGTCGATCTCAATCCTCAGGGGAGTCTTTGCCTTGGAGGAGATGGAAATGGGGGGTGGGCCGGGGATGGGGGGGAGGGGGGCGGGGCGGGAGGAGGGAGAACGGGGGAAATCTATGACTGATATGTAAAGTTGAATTATGTTGTAAAATAAAATAAAAAAAATAAAATAAAAAAAAATTGAATCAGTCATTCTAAGACCTTTCCATACATCCTCAGACAATGTGGGATCCACACAAACTTGGTTTTTTGCTAACAATTAGATAGTGGGTTTCTTTTGTCTCACTCTATTGGCTTAGCAGTTAAGCCCCACTTATAGACTTCAAGTAGTGAACAAATTATGCACCCTCAACCTTCTTCCCAAAAGATGTCTGCTCTTCAGAAAGACTGCTCTCCTCCTTGTTCAGTGCATGTGTATCTATCATTCTTGACCAGCTGTAATTTGTAGGACTCAAACCTACCAGGGTTCTTCATGTTTCTGCATTTGCTAATGGTGATTATCAAACATTTAATAAATATTTTAAAATATTTGATTGTTTACTATCTGTAAGCATTCTATTGTTGTCCAGCTATATAGGAGTGATCAAAATAGACAGAGCACCTGACCTTAACCTTAGGGAGCTCAGAGAAGTCAATAACTAATAAATATACTCACAGGTATGGATGCAGACTCAGATTGATGTCACTCATTAACTCTTTTAACTAAAAAATACTCACTGAGTATCTTTTTGATGCCAAACACTAGTTTAGATTTTGTGAAGAATATAGTCTTGAACTTTCCTTTGGGCCACCAGCTCACAAATAACTACACAGAGACTTCTTTTTAACTATGAAAGCTTGGTCTTAACTTAGCCTTGTCCCACTAGCACATACATCTTAAATTAACCTGTTTTTATTAATCTACATTCTGCCACGTGGCTCAGTTACCTCTCCTTTCTACTGTCTGTCTGACCTCTTCAGTGTCTCAATGGTGTCTCAGCCTCTCTTCTTCCCACTCACTTCTGGGAAGTCCTGCCTATTCTCTCCTGCCTAGCTATTGACCATTCAACTCTTTATTAAACCAATCAGAAGGTGCCTTAGGCAGAGACACATCCTTACAGTGTAAACAAATATTCCAAAAACAGAACCGATCAGAAAAAAAAAGTAAAGGAAAAGAAACAAGCTTCCTGCTAGTAAATATTAGTTTTAGTTTATTCTAAGGAGTAAGATCTTTGTAAAGAGAATGTATAAAATGATAACTGGTCTATGCTCATAGTTAGGCATGGTTTCTAGGATATTTGTGCCATTGTGTAGGGCTGAGAAAAAACAGTAGGAGTCCAGTCATTAACACATCAAGACTATGATGAGAGGAAGAATGTCCAGGTAAAAGTAATGTTGATTGTCAAGGTCCTTGCAACCCACTGAGTCAGAAAGAAATGCAGCTCCTCTTCATTGAATCTCCAGAACAGCATCCCTTAACTGTATTCTCAGAAGTTTGTGAGTTAGTTTTAACCACTATGGTTCAGACTTGTGACAAGTAGGTCTTAATAAATTCCTCTGTGAAAAGTTGAACAACATCTATTAGGCTCTTCCAGCCAGGTGAGATTCCCAGGCACAGAAACTCAGCCCTTCTGCGACAGCAATTTCAGTTTCTTCGCACTTTCTCATCTCATGGGGTTTCCAGTGTGCTTCAGTCTCTCAGCAAGCTGCCTTTTCATCTCAGTCTGCTGTCTTGGACTTCTTTCATTTTTAATCTCCACTGTGAACTTGTTTAATAGACTCTGTGTTTTATTGTATTCTACTGAGTGCAAAAACCAGAGGATATATTAAATTGAATTGTTTCCTTATATAAACCCACAAATAAATGTTCTTTAAAGAGTTATCCTGAAAACTATAAGGATCCTGTTATTCTGAATTCTAGATTGTTTTTTGACGATCCCATATCAGTTTTACTAGGTCAGTCCTAAAGATTTTAGAAAAATTAGTATGTCAACTAATCAAGAGAAGCATGCCCTCCATTCTCCTGGCAGCTGGGCTCTAGTCTAGACTCTGATTCGTACCAGGAGCCAGAATTAAACAGGTAAACAAGGAGAACAGTATGTCCTCACTGATAAATTTGACACCTACCCATATGCAAGCCACAATTTTATTTAGTATGCCTGTGGAGTAGTGATAATAAATTCATATAAAGAAAACAATAGAGAAATGCATTATTAAATGTGTATTTGCAAAGAGGGCACCTGTATTGGGACAAAAGTAGTTCTTTCTAGTCTCCTGAAACTAGTTGGGCTATTTTTAATATCTCTAAATATTCCGTTCAACTATTTTGTAGGAAGCAAGCTGAAGATAATCAAATATTTTAATATGGATCTAAGAGCCAGTATTGAAGTGGGAGAGAAAAAAATGTAAGAGAACAATAGGACAAACCCCGAGCAGACACATGCTTCTCAGAGATAGAGCCGTATCCGAGAAAGCTTTTAAAAGATGGAGGGACCTCCCATGCTAATGGATTGGAAGAATTAATGTTGTAAAAATGATCATCCTACTAAAAGCAATTTAAAAATTAAATGCAATTCAAATTAAATCACAGAATTATTTTTTCATAGACATAGGTAAGACAGCCCAAAAATTTATACAAAGTCACACAAGGACCCCAATAGCCTGACACTCTGAAACTGCTGAGGAAAAAGTAGGATGCACACTCCTGTTTACAGACAAGGATAAGACATTTCTGAATAAAACTCCAATACCACAGGAAACAAGACCAAAATTTTAACAAATAGGGTCTCATGAAACTAAAAATCTTCTTACAGGAAGTGAATGAACAGTCCACAGAATGGGAGAGAATGAATGCCAGCTATTCATCCAATAGAGGATTGGTGTTTGGCATACAGAAAGGACTAAAAAAACTAAACAAACAATTAAAAATGGCTACAGCAGTGAACAGAAAATTCTCAAAAGAAATACCAATGAATAGGAAACATTAAAAAGCGCTCAGTATCCTTAGCCACAGGGAAATGCAGATTAAAATCACTTTAAGATGCCATCTTAACCCAATCAAATGGCCATTATCGGGAAGACGAATGAAAAGAAATGCTGTGACAGATGTCGTGAGAGTGTAAACTAGTGTAGCCAGTTTAGAAATCAGTGTAGAGGTTCCTTCCTCAGAAGCTAGAAATAAGACTGTCTATGGTCTCGCTATACCACTCCTAGACACACACCCAACGCTGCTCTTTATACCTTGCTGCAAAGACACTTGCAAATCCACGTTCAAAGTGTCTCTATTCACCTTAATTAGGAAATAGAATCAGCCAAGATGACAATCCATAGATGAATGGAGCAGAAAAATGTGATAATATACGCAAATATAGTACCTGTCAGCTCTAAGGCAAAATAAAGCAATGATGAAAACTCAGACCCGGGAATGCTAAGCACAGAAAGGCAAACTGTGTGTTCTCTCTCATTTGCAGATCCTAGCTGCAAGTGTTTCGCTCCTGTTTGTTAAACCTGGAGCACAATTAGAAGCCAGGAATGAAAGTGCCTTTGGGAGGTGTTAAGGAGAGGGGCAAGAATAGATTACAGATAAAATGAGTTATGGGAAGGGATGCTCAAGCTGAAAGGATTAAACAGTAATAAGGGGGGCAGGGTGGGAGGGGAGGGAGGATAACCAGTTAACTAAAACTAAAGATCTATGGGTGGGTCTTCTGAAGACCCATTATTTAGTAAGATAACTTCAAAATGCAACTTAAAATTTAAAAAAAAATTGACAGGATTACCTTGCATGAACAGACAATATTATTCCCAGACGACATAGGTTATTAAGCAGAAATAAGAGTATAAGGCATGGGACACCTCCATACCAGTCATTAGTCAGGAGGGTCCCAGAGGTCCCCCAAACAGCACAGATTATTACAATTGATATTGGCTATTTATTATAACGACATGCTAAGACCCTATTGCTAAAGGCCTCACACACTGGCTACAAGGACATAGATGCTTCTACCTCAAACTGACCTGGAAACATCCTTCTAGCTAGCTTTCATTGTGTCAGAAGATACAAATCACGTTTCTAAGGCAACTGGATCCTGCATGCTACAATACCAAAATGCCATACAAGATGTGCCTACTGGCCCAGCAGTGGCAAGACTGTTTATGGGGTAGCTAACCACTTCCTCTGTATATTTGAGTCCTGCTCTAAAGAGAGAATTTCATGTCTGCTATTGTAATCCTAGTAAAAAATCCACGGCCAGAACCTATGGTAAAATCTGCTATTTTTGTTTTGCTGAATGGTCATGCTGTCAAACTGCTGTCTAAATGTTTATGTGTATACCCAATGACCTGGGCTGCTCCCAGCCTTGTTCAGAGGAGCTCTTTTTTGGCAGTGGGCAGCAATCAGTGTAGAGATGCATAACTGATCAAAGTGAGAGACCGAGTGCTCAGACAGAAATGGGACATCTTTATTAACCTCACTACTACCAGAGCTCAGGGACCATGTCAGAAGTAGAGGAGGAAGGGAATAGACAGCAGATAATGAGACAGAGGGCTGTCGAGTGCTGTTTTCTGCCATGCCGTGCCATGACTAACAAACACAAACTTATGACAGCTGTGATGACCTGAGTGAAGCCTATAGGAGATCAAGCAGGTTAAAACCCCTACTCAATGAGTAGGTCATCTTTAGGCCATACTCCTTTTTGAGGTCCTATTTGCAGGGGATAGATGCTGAAAGGGAGGTAGAATCATTCTGTTTGGAGGATATGGCCAATGGTAGGCTGCCCAGGCTCCAGTGACACCATCTATTAACGTATGAGAAGCACTTAGTGGTTATCAAAAGAGAATGAGACGTAAGGTTTGAAGGAGAGCATGTTCAGGGGAGACATACAAAGAGTTGGAGGAATATGTAGAGGTGGTTGTGATCATATTTTATTATATGTGTACGTTCTCTAGGACAAATTTTTAATTAAAAAGTTAATATTATAATGAGCAGAGTCATTCCTCAGATGTCGAGTGTGTGTGTGTGTGTGTGTGTGTGTGTGTGTGTGTGTGTGTGTGTGTATGTCTGTGTGGAAGTGTGTGTTTGTGTGCTGGGGGTAAAGAGAGAGAGGTTAGGATGTATAAGGAGATGAAGAGAGAAAGAGTTCCAGTTTCTAAAAAGTCTATTCTAGCATACATATATTTGTTCTCTTGATTTCAGATATTCTTGATCAATATAAATAAGTCTATAAAGGTTAAGAGCTTCTGAGGAAGTCCATATACCCACTATTCGCATTTGAAAACGTAAAACTGTGAGATGTAATGGCATCTCAGAAGAACTGTCTCTAAGAGAGCAGATGCACTATAGGTATATACATACTAGTTATTATACCTCAAGTTCCAGCCACCTTAGACATAGGTAAAATTGGCTGATGCTAACAGGGTGGCTATCCTCTATCACAAAAATTACACCTATGAAATCACCACAATGCTCACACATTCCTTTGTACAGTTAATTAATTGTTTCCCAACTCTCCTCTATTTTAAAAGGAAGTATCTCTTGAAACGAAATGGGTACTTCATGTCTATCTGAGTTGACAGTGGAGCATAGGGGCCCAGTAATTCAAATGAAAACAGTCGTGCCCATTAAAAAGTGATACTCATCACAGTAACAATTGAAAGAAGGAAGGCATGAATTTGAAGGAGAGCAAAGTGAGGTATATGGGAGGGTTTGGAAAGAAGAAATGGAAGGGATAAATGTTGTAACTAAAATACAATCTCAAAAGTAAACAAAAAAAGATGCTCATTGGAGAATTTCAGAAATAGTGGTGTTGTAATTAGATGATAATAAATGTTCTTTGGATGAGTTGAGAGAAGCAATAAGTTTTCTCCCAAGCTAAAATTATTGAGAAAAAATCTGACTGACCTATATTTCTTTCACAAATCTTATAATTAATAGAATTCTGAATTCAAAATTGTGTACTTTCCATTTTGATGACCATAAGATAAAAACCAAAAATAAATGGGTCTTCAATCTATTTCAAAAACGTTTCAGATAGAAGGAAGAATATAGCTCAATGTAGCATCATAATCTGTTTTCCTGACACAAACTGCACTGATATTGGAAATCCTGGATCTGGGTGGGTTGTTTTAAAGGGATGAGAGGTGGTTTATCTGAGGAGTATGACTCTTCATCACAGCTGTCGGAGCTATGTGATCTTTTGAGTCTATCTAAGCAATCCCCTCTGGAATGCCATCACTCCAAATCACCTCAGTAATAATTCTCCCTGAGCTGGTTTTCCTTGATGAGATCCTCCTGCAGTGTGAAGGCATCTTGCTGCGACACCACCTGGGGAAGCTGCTTCTTTGTCATCCTTCAGAGTGCAGTGAGGAAGCCTTGTTTGGATGGCTGCCCAGGAAGCCAGGCAGGAATTATACGTGTTTCTTCTCAAGTGCATTCTCTTTTGACCTTATAGCTGGGGTGGGGAGTTGTGAGCAGAGGCAAATGTAAACTCTAAATCTCTACTTCTCCAGCTGAAAGAAAATAGTCTTCTTGGTTGAATACATCATAGGGTGTGTAGTAAGTGGCTTTCACATTAGATTTCTTAGTAGATGCCCATGACATTACAGCTTAGCTTTCTAAAACTCAGTAAATTGTCAGTAAGGCCAATATTTCCATCACTATTCACAACACATAATTCATAATACTAATTTATTTTCAAAGAAATTGCTTTCTCACTTTACTTCATAATATTGTCTTAATTATTCTTTCTTAGCACGAATAGTTTTCAAAACCAAAATAATTAGCTACAAACCAGTAGAATATACATAAGACAATTTCTCAGAGTACATAGATGCACTCAGAGTTGTGAGTAGAGATATAACATGGGAAGGTTCTGACGTTAGGACAAAACATTTATGGTTTCAGCAAGCAACACATTACTCATACATATTTCCCCCTTTCCAAGCAAGTATGTAAACCATTCCTGGTAATGAAGAATGTGTGCTAATATTATCTGTGTATAAACATAAAAGTTTTCATATACTCCTGAATACTTAAGTATGCTTGCATTTAGTATTAGATGACTCAGTGTCACAGTTTATTATCCTCTTGAACACCAGAAGACATAGAGTTTTGATACCTCCAGAAGAAAAACACCATATGCAATTTTTATTCAATCATATCAATAGAAAACAGAGAAATAAAATATAATAGGCCACCTCATGGTTAATATTTTTTTAATAGTGGCAGTGGTGTGTAAGAAAGGCAAGGAAAGCTGGGTATTGTGTACACACCTGTAATCCCAGCTTGCAGGAGGCAGAGGCAGGAGGATCTCCACAAGTTAGAGGACAGCTTAAGCTAAAATGTAATCTTTTAACTAACAAACAAATAAATAGACACAAGAAAGGAAAAAAAGCAGGGGAAATGTTTGTATGGCTGAAACTTTGATGGAACAAAGACATGGTCAATTCCCTTAAGCACTTGGATGGAAAATCTAAGTGTTAATGTATGCTCAGCTCTGAGAGCTGTGTTCTCTTGGGTATGAATCATCTCAGTGAGTGTTGCCTTCAAAGAGGTGGCCTCCAGCCTGACTAGGAATATCACTGAGCTGCAATGTGTCATCTTGTGTTATAGAAATCAGTTGCCATAAAGAGAGAGTCTAGAAGAATCAATCCAACAGTCTTACTGATGGAATTACCAAAAATCTTCAGAGAGACAGCAGTCATTTAATGGACCACCAATTCCTAGGGATTGTGATTTTCCACAATAAAACTAGAAGTGAAAACAAGGTGCCTTCATCTGGCAGAATTTCATTTATACCTACTGTTCTACCCAGAAAAACCCTATCTAATATCTAAACATTGGGACTCTGATGGCCTGAAGTTTGAAGCTAGGGTACTTCTTGAGGATATATTGAAATTGTCAGGGGAGTGAAGTCCAACTTTTTTCTCAGCTTCTCCATTTATTTGTGGCACAACCTTCCATCACATTCTTATAATTTATTTCCTTTCCCTTTTGTGTATATCAAAGTATTAATTTTTGCTTTGTCTTCTTGGGATTTTGGAAAAGATCAAATATGTGAGAGATGAAGGAATTTCCTAGGGAATTATAAAACACTATCTTAGTATGATAAAAGGTTTTCTTTTAGAAAATATGATAAATGTGTCAGCATATGATTCTTCTGTTCAGAATTAAATCATATATATTTAAAAGTAAAAACCTATTGTGAAAACAACAGCATGTCTTGTTAAAACTTGATCTGGGGCTTCCCTACCAAATTCATGATGCCCAAATGATAATGCTCTATTGGTTGACTTTGGTGTTCTACAGTCCTTGTGAACATGGCTAGTGTTTCATCTAAATATTTTTCCAATGCTTAGCTCATAAATTTTTCAAAAGGAAATTCCCTTTTACAGCTTATGCATAAGGAGGTGTCTGATGATTCAGCAGTCAGTTTAAGTCACTAGCTCTTCATACATTTGGATCTTTAGAAATAGTAGTACAAAGGAGGAGCTGGTCATTCTCCAGTTTATCTCCTAATCATGGAAAATCTAATAGGGGTAATTTTCATATATTCTCCTTAATATTTTTGTGAAAAGATCATGATGTTCCTGCCGTGTCTGTGAAACAAGACAGGTGTTTTGTTAGCAATTATTTCAATGGGAGGTTCTAAAATATCTTTGCCTTCACTAATCTATGCTCTTCTGAGATTAGACCCCTGAAGAAAATGAAATCTGTCTGGAGACAATCATCTTCCCAAACAACCCCTGACCCTGCTCATCCCTTGGCAGCTTCCAGCTGGCTGTGTGACCTTGAGATGTCCTTCTTGGGGTGTGAATTGTAAAATGGGAAGCTTGGATTCGGTATCGCTAAGTTAGTGAATCCTACAGGGAGTTGAGCTTTAAGCTATACTTCTCACCTTGCACAATTCTGAAGTATTTGGGAGTGGGGGAAGTAAACAAAACAGTTAAAATTTAATTCTGTATAATTCGTGTATGAACATGCAGAAAGATAGCTTTTCCCCCAGACAACTGCTCTGCTGTGCCCATCTTCCCCCCACACCTGTCACTGCTTAAGCATGAAGATTAATAGTTGCATTATTTTTTCAGTGCAAGAACTAATAGCCTCTTAATTGTTTCTAATGGGACATTTTAAAGGAACCTCTTATTTTCCACGTTGCAGTATATTTTTCAGCATCATAGGGCCCCTGATTCAACATATCTCAGTACCATCTGGTAAATGAGGTTGTGTTTAAAATAATGATTCATTTTATACAGATAAACCTTTGATTACTTTTTAACATCTAGCTTCAGCACAACACTACTTATATCCAGATTGCAGTGATGGATGTGTATGTGTGTCCTTACAAAACGACAACATCACACCAGGACTGGAATAAGATTTTTCTATGCATTCAGATCAAAATGTTTCTTCATTTTAGTGAGGGAGGAAAGGAAAGAAACAGTATTGTGGTGAAACTTGCAGAAATTTCAAGTTGAGATGGATAGAGCTGTGTAGCAATCAGATCACTTATTCTCTGTACTTCTAAAATTAGGTGTCTTCCTTTTCAATGATCCACTGGGGCAAATAAGGACTGTGGAGCACAATGGGTAGATCTGAAACAACTGAAGCTATCCAAAGGGCTTACATAATCTGATAGCACCAGGACATGAGCAGAACTGCAATAGATGGGAAAAAAACAAACACTAATAAGAAACGTGACTGTCATCTCATTATTTTAGCTTCAATTCCAATGCTTCCAGTTAAGAGTTTTTGTTGCCTTGCTTTATCTATTCATAGCTGTGTAAATATCTCTCTCCCCTCAGAAAGCATTAAGCACCATATTCCTATGCCAATAATCAGACAAATATTCAGTAGGAACATGTGTGCACACGTGCGTGTGTGCTTGCATGAGTGCCTGCCTGCCTGCGTGTCTGTCTGTCTATCCACATAGCCTAAGGAAGCCTGCTATCTTCTATGGTACCTAACCTGCCCTCCAAATCCCGGCAATCATTTAGTTTCAGCATCTACAATGCTGAGGTTACAGGCATGAACCAAGTTTTCAATTTACCAAGAGAGGTAGACGAGTAAGTTCTAAGGACTGTTTGGGGTTCAGATATTTTGTAAATGTTTGTTGTTTTCTAGGTGAAGAAATTGTGGCATTTGCAATGACCCTTTCTTTTCTCAGTCACTTTCGAAGGTCTCAAGGTGTCATCTAGCTTTGAAATCTTGCAATTGGGAAAATTCTCATTGTTGCCTGTTTCTTTGTTATTACCATCATGCTTATTCTATTTTATTACTATTTTATGATAAATCCAATGTGCACTATAGTAGAAATGGTAGAGATGGTACCAAGTGAAGGTTTCCCATTGGTTCCAACCATTTCAAGGGAAAGAATTCAACTGACTGACAGTTTAGGCATATTTTTACTTAGCAAAGCAACATGACCATATAATTCAAATAGATATTAAAGTGTGCTGACTCCAGGTGGAGTCCAGTCTATAGACTCTGCATTGAAAATATTTCAGATTTATATATATATATATATATATATATATATATATATATATATATATTTCTGATGTGGGTAGCATATTTATCAGTTTAGAATAATCCCTTTTAGTCTTTTGAGTCATGGTGGACCAGATCTTTCTTTTAGATTATGTCTTGGAGACATCCTTTTGTAAAGCCTACAAAGGAAGTAAAAAAAAAAAAAATCACATAATAAACGATAGTATCATGAAATAGGGATCCTCTAAGGTCATAGAAGCTTCGTTGTTGCTTGTGCGTGGCCACTGGGAAAGTTCTCTACTGCCTTAATTTCTTATATATTGCAAAGAACTACAGTTTCAAAGGCTTTCAGAACAACAGGACATTCTGACCATCAGGAGACATAGCCACCAAGATAAAACTGTAGTTTTCCTTAGCTTCCTCAACCTCACATCTATTTTCTTTCCTACCACGTTGCAAAGAGATGTTAGCTCACATGACCACAAGGAGATAAAAGAAGACAACAAATATTTCTGACCAAGGGTCGGGGATTGATAAAGCAGACCATATAAAAATAGTAGCCATTCATGAAAATATGATAGTCTTTCATATAACATTTGGAGAGTTC